>JANHAO010011532.1:0-17010 GCA_026873985.1 Saraca asoca | reverse complement strand
CCAACATTACAATCTGGTTTATTCCAATAATTATGAACTCACTAACATAATGGCCTATTAATTATAAACTAACAAATTTAGACAAGCCCATTGTTATGAAGCTTCTTAACTTTGTCTAAATCAATTGAAAATATGGCAGTTAATAAGTAGATTATCAAATCGAAAAAATGTAATATATATTATAAATAAATAAAGATTTTAATCTCATCTTACAGACATGATATTTAAAGGAAGAGACATATCTATCCTCTAAAAATGAAATCTCATACATATTTTAAAATCTATCTTTTTTTTTTTAAAGTAAGAATTTTTATTTGTTCATAAAATATATTAAACTCTCCGTTACATACAGTGTATTGACTTTGCAATATTCTCTTGAAGGGAATTATGGAGTTTGCTTCAAAGTTTGAAATTTGTTAAATTGGATGCTAGTTACATATTTATCAAGGAGACATGCTACATACACGTAATACATTCTCACACAATTCGTTTACAAATAATCTTAATCATTAAATTTTTTTAATGCATCCAAATCAAATAGCAAAAATAGAGTATATGATAAAATTATTTGCAATGTTTATTATACATCTAATTTTTCTCCTCCACCACATTATCGACAATTCAGGACTCCAAGAAAAGCAATTGCAAATTAGGATACAACTAACTTTCGATGCATCGACATTTCATATAACAGTCATATCCGCGTATCAGAAACGTTCTCATTTTTTACATATATCAACACCGACACTTCATTCATTATGTAAAAATAACACCGATATTTCTGAAAATATCATATTCCTGTGTCTGTATTCGCTTATCCCGTATCTACGTATCGATATCCATACAACATAGTAACGAACTAATTCCTGTAACTTAATTTTCCGGGTCAAAAATTACATTGCAAGTAATTTGCAAGACTTTGTGCAAAGAAAACATAAAAAAATATTTGATTTCTTCATCTGTTAGCTTTGTCAAAGTGTGGGACAAAAAGTTAAGGATTAAACTTTTGTTGTCATTCTTCTCTTCCGGATAGAAATTAAGAGTCTGTTTGAAAATTTATTCTATTTTTCTATTTTTAAAAATTATTTTTAAAAATAATTATGAGTTATTTTTAAAAATAATTTTTAAAACAAGATTTCAGAATAAAATTTTTAAAACTATTTTTAAAAATAATTTTACCAAATAAATTTTTTTATTTTAAAAATAGTTATCAAACAGATCCTAAAACTTTAATACAAAATAAGATAAACTACACCTGATTTCGAGTCCCAAAAGCTTGTATGAAAATGAGTTGAAGATAACAATACAATTATGTAATGATATATTTCTTTCCTGATTGAATTAATTTACATATTACATATATAAAGAATACAGAAAGTGCAGCCATTAAGCGAGAATATTTAATTGATGGCTTAGAGGTAGTATTTTTTGCCGACACGTCTTAAATGGGAAGAAAGATCTGAACATCAAAGTGGCATAGAGAGAATTTGGTCTTTATTTTGCTGAACATGGAAAGTGAAACACATTGGTGAATCACAGTGCAGCACACTTGGGACAAAGCTCATTTGGCAGACAGCGAGAGTGAAATAAGACGAGAAGTCAATTTGATAACAACGCCATACCTCATGGCTCAACCACAAGCCTCTGTGAGAAAGGGACATAAAACAATGAATTCAAGCACCTCAGCACCAAGAACTGAATGGAAACACCAACTAATTACACCGTGTGGGATCTCCCATCCAAATGTTGCTTTCTCTCATTTTCTTTTATAAAAGAGGAGAGAGAAAGCAACGCTTGCTACCTCCATATACATTATCATAAGAATACTTTATCGATGCAGAATCTTTAGTTTAATTACAATTGTTATTTAAATGACAAATTCATTATTGCAGTCTTATCAAAACGTTAATAATTTTAGAGATGTTTAATTTTTTTATTAATCACAAATTGATATTTCAGCTTTAAGAATCCATGATATTTAAAATGAAATAATGATCTGATATCATTAGATAAACTGTTTTAATGTTTCTTTTATAAACTATTACTTATAGTATATTTTTGATATATGAATTTTATTACACCAAATTCAATACATTTTGTCATGTGCATGACATATTATGTTGGTTTATGGTTGCCATTCTGCTAAATTGGCATATCAAAAAGTAGGGTAAGAAGCTTCTCTGGATAACATTAAAGGCAAAAATTCTTAACTCCCATCTGACGCAACAGAAAAATAGTTGTCTGGTGGTTACTTCCAAGCAAGTTGGCCAAGTTTAGGTTTGGAGTGAGTTTTGTTGGATTCTGATACTGCAAAAAAGAATCACACTGATCTGCATTGATGTAAAATAAGATATCATATCATTAATTAAGAATTTTTATCAACAATAAAAGAATTTTGACAAAATTTTATTGCCAAAACAACACACAAATAAATAATAATATAAAATTTATTTACTTATAATAACCATTGATTAAATTTAAATCCGAAAAAGGTATTTTGATAATGCTTTTATGATAATATTTGTATATTTTGGTATTAGCAGCAGATTGCAGTTTAAAGTGGAAGTCAATTATTGCTCAATACTTGATATTTACTTTAAATGATTCAAACTCAAGTGACTAATAACTACCAAATAACTTGGGGAGTAATTTAGTATTTGCAAAGTATAGTCTAATCAACTTGGGCATGAGATTAAAGATGCTTACACTTCAGGAAACACATCTGCCTCCAATAATTCATTTTTAATTATGCATTATTATTTTTCAATAAAATAAATAAAAGAGGCAACTTTCATGCAACCAAACTATTATTTTCACATAATTCACAATCCTATATTAATCTTTGTTTTTTTTTTTTAAATATATTTGAAGTATATGGCTGAATTTATATCTTCAGTCTAATCCAAAAAATAAATAAAACAAAACAATAATAAGAAATGTTGGCTTTTGGTTGTTTTAATATATTGGAAGAAATTTAAGCTTTTTCATCCTCTTTAATATGAAATTAATTTGGTCGTAAATATAATTACAACATTGTATAAAACATGAAAAAAGGGGCAAATGTCGCAATTAAATAAAGTCACAACTTGTAATGTAAAAGAAGTAAACTTTTTTATTATGAGAAAATTATTAATTACTTTAAATTAGGCAGATAGATCTAGAATTAGCTGTTAATTAATAATTAGCATTGTCCGAAAAGGAAGATCAAGTGTCCTGTATAGAAGGGCAATAATATGTAGTGATTGGTTAAAGTTTTGTGAGGTTAGAGCTTTAGTTGTGGCTCTGCCTTGATTAGCCACACAAAGTTAACATCATCATTCATTAATATTAATTAAGTTGCTAAGATATTTGATTAGCGGCGTCCCACACGCTACTGTTTTCTAATCATTGGTTAAGACTTTTGACAAGATCCATAATAACCAAGGGCAATATAGGAAATACATAAAATTTGACGAATCTAACACGTGACATCCACAACTTAGCTTACATCTCCAAAAAACACAACCTTAGTAAAATCTAAATTAACAGTACCAGCCGGACACCACAAATCTAATACAGAGGACCAGGAGAGCGAAAACTTCATTTGCTCCATGTGAATTTGAAAATTTTGTATACTTTTTTTTTTATTTTTTTATAAAAATTTTAAATATATATATTTTAATTATAATTTTATATGAATGTACTCGTAAGTTGTAATAAGTACATAAAATTTTAAATGTACGGGCAAAAGTTGCACTACAAAATTTTTTATACCTTTTAAGAAAAAGTTACAATTTTTTTACTATTTAAAATCGAAAAATATATTTTTTTCACCAAGTATAGTTATTATTATTATTTTTATTCGTTTCCAGTACTTCCTTGTTTTTGGTTCATCAATGGTTCCTGTTTGCTAAAGCGACGGCTCTGATACATTGTTAGCTTTGAATACAATCCATGGCCCCACACTAGAAGGCACAGTCTCTCTCTCTCTCTCTCTCTCTCTCTCTGTGTCTCTCTTCACCTGCATCAAAGAGTGCATGTTTATGCTTTCAAAATGTTCACAAAAAACCAGAACCGACCTCCCATTATAGAAAGCAACCAACTCTCCTCCATACCTGCAAGCCCTTCAAAGGTATCTCTTTTTCTCATTTTCCCCTCGTTTTGAATTAAATCTTCACCTAAATTCCCTTCATGGGTTGTTAATATTTTTTCCATCTTAAGGTAATATCATGTCAAAAACGTAAACTTTTTTCTTCTTCTACTCATTTTGAGTGTTTCATGGAGATTTCAGGGGTTTTTGGGTGATGACCAAATAGTTGGAGTAGAAAAAATGGTCGGAACTCCGGTGAATGGAAGAACAAGGCAAGCATTTACACTAATGCATGATCTTAGCCCGGCCAGTGCTCCACCAAGCAATGCCGGGTCGGATTGTGGCATTATAGAGTTCACAAGAGAGGATGTGGAAGCATTACTCAATGAGAAATCGAAAAGGAAGGACAGATTTAACTACAAGGTCAGTTAAAGTTTGAAACTTTAAGGTCTCGAGTTCATGATTTTTTCTTCTTCTTCTTTAATATAGGGCTTAAGATCATAGGAGAAATCAAATTCCATGTTCGAGGTTGTCTGTGGCTTTGAGCTTTAATTTATTTGATAAAACATTGTACTAATCTATGTTGAAGCTTTGAAACTTGTTTGATTCGAATGAAACATACTAGTACTATAATTGCTATTGGGTTTTCAGCCCTATCTGATATTTGAACTTGGTTTTTTTTTTCCCAGGAAAGGTGTGAAACTATGGCAGAATATATCAAGAGGCTTAAGCTGTGCATCAGATGGTTCCAAGACCTTGAGCTAAGCTACTCACTAGAGCAAGAAAGATTGCAGATTGCATTGGAATCTGCCCGGGAAAAATGTATGGAAACAGGTAAGATTATGTTCTCTCTTATTTATTTTTTCAGTAGGAAATTCTCACCATGTTTCTTTACTGATATCAGTAGATCCTTTTGATCAGAGTTGCTACTGGAACACAAGGAAGAACAACTGAATTCAGTTATTGCGGAATTAAGAACAAATTGCACTTCTTTACAAGAAAAATTAATGAAGGAAGAATCAGATAAGTTGGTAAGGGGAATTTTAAAGTCAGCTGAAATTTTAAGCTTCCTAGTGAAATGAATGTTAATTATAAATTCTGCATTTCTTGCTATTTTTTTTTTCTTTTTTGTCAAAAGGCAGCAATGGATTCTCTATTGAAAGAAAGAGATGCAAGGCTTAGTATTGAGAGGTCGCAGAATACTCTGTCAGAGGACCTTGAAAGAGCTCAGCGAGAACTCCAAAGTGCAAATGAGAAGGTAAAATAGTACTACATTTTGAGTCAATTAATTTTGATCCCACTTTGTATCTGTTCTTTTTATTCATGACATGAATCATACTAATATTTGAATGTTTATATCTATGGATTTTTGCAGATATCATCACTTAATGATATGTACAAGCGGTTACAAGATTACATAACAAGTTTACAACAATACAATGAAAAGCTTCATACAGAACTTTCTTTGGTTGAAGATGAGCTTAAGCATGTTGAGAAAGAGAAGGCTACAGTAGTGGAGAACCTCACCATGTTAAGGGGTCAACTTACTTTGTCCATGGTGAGTTGGCTTTCGTGTCTGAACTATTTCAAGTTAAATTATAAGGAAAAGGCAGGGACAAGTTGGTTACTGCATGCATTCAACTATCCCATTCATGCATGATGTCAATGATGCTATAAATATACTAAAATTTATGTAGATCCCAGAGCACCTGATGTTGTGATGAGTCTTCTATTTTATGGAGTAATGTTATGCACTTATGCTCACTTATTTTCTCTCAGATTTTAGCTCACTACATATTTGGTAAAATCTTATTTGAACTGACCTTGCTTATTCACTGGCCCTGGCTGTCCAGATTTGCCAAACTTAAGTGGAAAAATTAAGTGTATTTGTGATTTTCCAATTTTTGTGTTGGAAATTGATGAATCTGCTTGGTCTTATGGGTATATCTACAAAAAACTTTACTCTCCTTGAAGATCCTATGATGGGTCTTATATCCTGGAAAATTTCAGTAGACTAGACATACATAACAGCAGATATGAAATGCTTTTAGGATGTTTTATTTTGGTGTAAATTGCAAGCAAAGCTGTGAGTGGTAGTGAATATTTCTATCCCTCATGAAATTTCTATCTTTTGAACTGGATTTCCTATTCTGTTTGTTCTATTTATACTTATCATGCAAATGGTATCTTAACACAGTTCCATTGGTTATTTTGATAGTCTTCTCAAGAAGAGGCTATGATAGAGAAGGAAGCTCTGGCTAGTGAAGTTGCAACTCTTAGAGGAGAGTTGCAACAAGTGAGAGAAGATCGGGATCGCCAGTTATCTCAAGTGGAGACCTTAACTTCTGAAGTGGAGAAGTTTCGAGAATCTTCAGAAAAGTCCTGCAGTGAACTTGAAAACTTGACTGTAAAAACAAATGAACTGGAGGTTGGCTTGTAACAATTTCTTTTCGGTAAATATCTCATCACCTTTTTATGATGTTTGTTAAGATGATGAGTTTCCTGCTCAGGTAAGATGTTCTTCACAAGATAGCCTGATAAAGGCATTGCAAGAGCAGCTAGCAGCTGCAGAGAAGAACCTTCAGGTAAAAAAGGAAAAAAATCACATGTTAACACAATAAAATGAAAAAAGAATATGTATCTAAGTTTCGAGTAATGAATAATGATTTCATGAGTTCAAAATTCATGAAATGACCATTTACGTTCCTTAATAGGTGTCTGATATATCTGCACTTGAGACAAGGACAGAATGTGAAGGGCAACAGAAGCTTGTAAATGACTTACAAATTCGGTTGGCTGATGCAGAATGTAAGATAATAGAAGCAGAGAAGCTGCGGAAAAAATTGCATAACACCATTTTGGTAATTCCTGTTAACCAAAGTATTTTTAAATACTTCTTAATAATGGATCAACACCTTATAATTTTCTTTTAACAGGAGCTGAAAGGGAACATCCGAGTATTCTGTCGAGTGCGACCTTTATTGCCTGATGAAGGTTGTAACACAGAAGGGAAGCTTATCTCTTACCCCACATCGATGGAAACTTCTGGACGAGGCATTGACTTATCCCAAAGTGGTATGTCTCTTTGGTGCTGTCATTAGAATCATTTGTTTCCTTATAGGTGTATGCTTGTTTTAGTTATTAATGTAATTACAACTATGTTGGCACACTCATATTGCTTTTGTTTTGTTCTTAGGCCTAAGACATTCGTTTACATTTGATAAAGTTTTTGCACCTGATGCATCACAAGAAGAAGTATTTGTAGAAATCTCACAGCTTGTACAAAGTGCTCTTGATGGTTATAAGGTAACTTCTAAGTTTTGTTGTTCCCTTTGATGTTATTGTTTTAAAGGGAATTATATGCATAACTGTGCACAGCTGCTTAATTACTACTCAATTATGCTAAGAAACACAATTCTAAATTCATTAAATTAATATATATGCTGTGCTCTATAGCATCTTTTGTTCTTTATCCTTTTTTCACGTGACATTCATTTAGTTATCAATTTGTATGTGCTATGTTCTGTGTGTGTTTGTTTTTTATGATGTTTTTAGGATATAATGTTTTCTTTTCCAGGTCTGCATCTTTGCTTATGGTCAGACAGGATCAGGAAAGACCTATACGATGATGGGGAGGCCCGGACATCCAGAGGAAAAGGGCTTGATACCTCGTTCATTAGAACAAATATTTGAAACAAGAGAATCTCTGCTATCCCAAGGCTGGACATATGAACTGCAGGTGACATAAAATATATATTTTTTTAATTTTTTTCTCCATTGTAATGCAATGCATATTAATTTTATATGATGTTGAAATTTTTTTACCTCTATAAAAATTTATAGGTTTCCATGTTGGAAATATATAATGAAACCATCCGCGATCTATTATCTACAAATAAATCATCACCTGTAGAAAATGGTACTCCCGGAAAGCAACATGCAATCAAACATGATGCCAATGGAAATACACTTGTTTCTGATCTTACGGTAGTGGATGTTCAGAGTATTAAAGAGGTCAAATTTCTTTTAAATCAAGCTGCAAATAGCAGGTACCTAGTTCAGAATGTTCATTTCAAGTTTTTATCTTATTTGGCTGTCTTGAAATTTCAAGTAAATGACTTGGGATATAAGCAGCCAAGTTATCATCTTTGTGGCTACATTATGTAGTTGCATTTCTGATGTATATGAATCCTTTTCTGTTTATTTCTTTTCAGATCTGTGGGGAAAACTCAGATGAATGAACAATCATCAAGAAGTCATTTTGTGTTCACTCTTCGGATATATGGTGTTAACGAGGTATAATTATTTGTTCTTTGATAACACTCAGAACCATGTTTCAGGTTATCACTTTATAATTTTAATAAAATTTTTAATATATTATTAAAATCATTTATCTTAAATAGATTGTCGTGATATTCTTATTTATGTGACAGTATTGATTCTCTTTTATAGTAAAGCAAAATTTTTCACTTGTAAACACTTGTATTAATATAATTTATTTTTAATTCTTTTTTATGCAAGGAATGATATATATATTTATACTTAAATTAAAAAATCAATATCTTATCAATTCATAATTTTATATTTATATAATAATTTTAATTTATGATTACTTTGTATGTTAAAACAATAATTTAAATTTAAGTTTTTTGCTTCTAAATTTGTAAGCCTTTTATGCATATAATGATATACATTAACATTTTAACATCTTTTTATTATTTTAAAATATATTCAAACATAATTAATAATTATTTTATGATAGAAATTATTAATCTTATTTAATTTTTTTAAGTTATACATAGTTTAAATTAAAGAATATGATAAATTAATTTCTCCAACTACTCTGAATAATGACAAATTAGTTTACTTATTATCAATTTAGTTAATTATTAATTGATGCTTTCTAATTTTATTTATTAACTTAATTAACCAAAATAATTTTGATATTGTCAGACATTGGTGCATATAATTTATATTCTATCATAAACACATGTCAACATTCAAAGTATGCATATCCCTTTAGTGTATCTAATAAGTGAAATTTCAAATGTTATGAATACATCCTCCCCTGCAGATAATAATTTAACCAACTTCTTGTTCCTTCCAGAGCACTGACCAACAAGTACAAGGTATTCTGAATCTTATTGATCTTGCGGGGAGTGAGCGTCTTTCGAAGAGCGGGTCTACTGGGGATAGACTGAAAGAGACTCAAGTATGTAAAGCTATGATCTTTTTAATTTCTTATGCTTTTGATCATTTGATATCAGAATATTTATATCTTACATTCACTATCAGGCAATTAACAAGAGTTTGTCATCGTTAAGTGATGTTATATTTGCCTTGGCAAAAAAGGAGGATCATGTACCATTCAGGAACTCAAAACTTACGTACCTACTTCAGGTAATATATGTGTGTTAAGTAACTTATCACTAAAAGAAAATTATCCTACTTCTTTGATGGCTCCACTTGATATTTGACCAGCTATGCACTTGCACTTTAATCATTTTTGTTTTGAGATTATCTAATATCTTTAATTTAACTATTGAACAGCCTTGCCTTGGAGGGGATTCGAAGATATTAATGTTCGTAAACATCTCTCCAGAACATTCATCAGCCGGTGAATCTCTGTGTTCGCTTCGTTTTGCTTCAAGAGTAAATGCATGTGAGATTGGAACTCCTCGGAGACAGACCAATGGACGTCCTGCAGAGTTACGGTTGTTGAGCTATTTTTAATTATTAAAAAAAATGATTATATTCTTATAACCATATTTATGACCAATCAAGTGGTGGCATGTCTGTGATATTACCACAAAATAAGTAAAATTTGAGATTGATTCTAACAACAAAGAATATCTTGTATAGTAGAGATGTATTCAGTTGAAAAATGTCCTTGTATAATTCTGTAGAATTTGATCTATTTATTTCTTTAATCAGGAGCTTTTTCATGTTAAATTATGCAGCATGTGATTGTTTGTTTTGGAAAGAGTATCTTTTTCTCACCAATGTCTTTTAAGTGATCAAGTCAGCCATTGTTAAAAGATCAACAAAGTATTTCTTGGTCCTGCATGTGCTCACTTTAGCTCCAATATTTGCCATGTACGCTACCCTTTCTGCGTTTTCTCATTTACAATGTTGAACAAAATCAGCATTGTGAAGAGGACAAAGAACAGATCATATAAGCATGAAAATCAAATCTAAACTTGGTGTTGGAACGATGCTGTTCTAATTCTTATTTTCACACCCATATTCAGAATTCTCCATGCGAGGGGATATGTTTTCACATTCAAAAGTGAAAGGGGAATAACTTCTTTGGGGTTGAAATTATGATTCTTTAGAGTGGTGTATGTGATGAGGTCCACACAATTGTGTAAGCAGCTTTATTCTTAGAATAATAATACTCACCTGTTTTTTTTTTCTTATAACTATTGAAAAATCTGATCTAAATTATGATTCATTTGTTTTTTGCTTATATTTATCATTTTCCTTTTCCTACTTATTTAAAGAATAATGATGACTATATTTTAATTTGGTCAATCCCATTTAAAAAAAAAAAAAATTGGACAAGATAAAGCCAGTGAAAAACTTGAATGATATTATGCTAAGTGGAGGCTCCTACAGTGAATGAAACAAAACTATGTATGACTAGCATTACTGATTTATGAACCAGAAAGCTTACTGTTAGTGACTGATATGACAAAGACAGTTCATCGCAGGAGGCATTGTCCTGAGAAATTTTGTCACTTCCCAGAAGCCATTAGGATTCTTGGGCCTCGCTTCAGGGCCCATTTTTTTTGGGCTTTTAAGATTTCTGAGGTGGACGTGAAAATTCATCCAATGGGATCTGTGACTGACAGTCAATTTTTGAAGAAAGCAGGGACGGCCTACACAAGCAGATTGTGATCGACATATAGAAATGGTCTTCATTCCTGATTGGTAGATTCTCATTTGACAATGACAAGCTTAGCTCTATCCCAATTGCCTATCAATGAAAAACCATAGCCCACCAAGACTTTTCCTTAGATTCCTTTTGCTAATCTTTTTCGCTAATTTCTCAATTATTTTTTTTTTTGTAAGATTTACGTCACCAAAAAGTACCCAAAATTGTAAACTTGCTGATATGAGATCCACCAGATATTACCCCTTTTTGGGATACATAAACCTAAAAAAGTTCATATTCAAACATAATTTTATAATTTTAAAATTTAGACTGAATCAATTGGACGATGAATCAATAAACCAATTAGTCTAATTAAAGATTTTAAATAGAAAGTGCATGTAAATCCAAAAATATGAAAAAAATTTCCATCTCAAAACTAAAACCGTCCTAATTTCTGTCCCAACGTTAAATATTCATTCCTCCCCCTCCCCTAAAACAACGCTCCAATTCTGTGACAATTTAGACGGGCTTTTGAAAATTTGAATTTGAGCAGAGTTGAGATGGAAAAAGAAATTTAAAAAATTAAAAAAAATATTTTTTTTTTAATTTTACTTCAATTGAATTAGTATTTTTTAATTTTTATAACATGAATTATTATTGTATTATCTGTATTTTATTAATTTGTTTTTTCTTTTGCATGAATTCAAGTTATTATAATTATATAATTTTAACAGTAATATATATAATATTTATATTTTTAATTTAAAACCAATTCAATTAATGAATGAGTGAGTCATTAAATTTATGTCCCATCGGTTAATGATCATTATAAGGAACCAAATATGTAAGTTTTATAAGAAAAGAGAAGTTTCTAAATTTTTTTTTATAATTTTGGTTAAGAAAGTTATTATTTTTAATACGTTTCTTCCATGCACATTCAATTCAGAATTATTATATTTTATGAAAAATAATAAGATTTTAAAATGGAAGTTAAAATTTGTAAAATCTTATAACACTTATCCAAACGTTATCTTATCCTTTTATTTTTATTTTTAATTGTCAGTAGTGGATGATTATGACCCATAGCTTTGTAAGCCACAGAGACATGCTCGGGACTGCAACGGGAGAAAAGGGATGTCAATCCTGTAATTTTGCATGTCAACATAGAACTAGTATGGCATCTTGCAAGACATTTTCTTTTTTATTATTTTTATTATCATTAAGAAAATGAAAGTAGGTGTGAGATTATTTGTACTTATGATCTTGAACATGGAATTAGATAAAGGAACCTAGGATCATGTTTATATAATCCGTTTTATGTCTCAATCACAATAAAAAATAATAATAAAATGAGAAAGAATAGGTAATAATAATAATAATTAATCATATCCAATAAAACTCATATATATCCTCCCAAAGCACTTCATATTTTCGAAGAAAGGAGAAAGAAAGTAAGAAATGGAGGGCCAAGAGCAGCTCAGAAAGTCTAAGGTTATCAAAATAGATTCACGAGATTCATGGAATTACTACATCACTCAGGCTAACAACAAAGGCTGCCCTGTGAGTTTCCTTTGATTTCTGTTACTTCAATCCTTTATTTTCACCATTTGGCATTCCATTAAGTTCAAATAATTGGCCATATTTCACTATTAGCTCTCTCTTTTGGCTTGGCTTTTCTAAAATTGCAGATTGTGGTGCACTTTTCTGCTTCCTGGTGCATGCCTTCTACCTTCATGAATCCTTTCTTTGAAGAATTGGCCTCCACATATCAAGACATTCTGTTCCTCATGGTAGATGTTGATGAACTTCAGGTACAAAACCTAAACTTTGTTTTTAGAATATAGAAGCCACTTTTACAAAATATATATAACGCGTAGGGCAATGATACAGATGTAGAAAACATAAATATATGCTGGTTAATATAAACTTATTGATAATCATGGTCTAGAATCTAAAATTCGTGGTGGGCTGGAATTTTTTTAAACTACATAGTTGCATATTTCAATTTAATCTGTTTCTATGCTTTGTCTGTGCTTTCCTGGACATGCAATGTTATCTATAGAGAATCATGTAAAGGGTATCCAATGCAAATCCTTACAAATTCTTTATTTTGAGATTCCAAACCCCATTTGAGGTCACATAGCCAGTGTTCTAACCAAAGCTTATCCCTAATTCCATCTCACTACAATAATTTATCATATGTTTAGCAGCCTATGGTCATGATATTATTTTTATATTGTTTGCAACTTGTGACTTTTTTGGTATTTGATAGAATAGCATTTTGTGACTTAATAAATTGGTAAAAAAAAAAAGGTTTTGTTGATACTAATTTATTTGGGTATTTGATAAAATAAATCAAGTGTTTTGTTCTATCTAGGAAGTAGCCTCCAAGCTGGAAATCAAAGCCATGCCTACCTTTATGTTGCTGAATGGAGGAGATGCTGTGGATAAAATTGTGGGAGCAAATCCTGACGTGTTGAGGAAAAGGATTGATGGTTTTGTTCAGTCAATTCATTCCTACAGATCAATCTGATGAAATGGGTTTGTTTGTATCTTCTCATTCCGGGAGATACTATTTGAAAATGAAACTATTTAAAAGTGTTTGCTTGATTTGCAAATTAAAGTGGGTTCATACTTTAAATTTTCATTTTTGTAAGTAGTATTAGTTTTCACTTTCTGAGTGCTCATTGCTTTTTTGTAAACATTGATGTGGTCATGTGATTAGTAGATTTGGAATGATAAATCAGGATAAATTTGTGTGTTCAATTTTTTTGAAATGATAAAATTGATCCAATGATGCAAAACTAGAAAATTTGGTTTAGAGGATAAAATATATGTATAAAATATCTTTTTAATATTATAAAAGTTATGACACTTATTTATGTCTAAATCAATGAGTAATTTTTACTCATCACCAAAGTAGGAGGAACAATTTTTAATTTTTTTTCAATTTAAGTTATGGATAAAATTTTTTAATTTTTCTAATTTAAAATATTTTCTCTCTAAGTTAAATAATTATATGTATAAGAATAAATTACATTTCAAATATTTAATTTTAATTTAATAAATAATATCTATATAAAAATTTTCACTTTTTACCTTTCAAATATTAAATTTGACATTTTTATCATTTTTTAATATTTATCATAATTTTAATTTAAAATATTTTTAAAATTTCATAAAAAAATTTTAAAATGTATATTTTTAAAATAATTTTTTAGTTATGATGATGCATGAACTCTTATTAATTAAATAACTAAATCTTTTAACATAAAATAATTAATTTAAATTTTTTTAAAAAATAATTTATAAATAAATTCAGCTGAGTATAAATATATTAAAAAATATTTTTGATAAAAAAAATTTAAATAATAAATTTAACTAATTTAAAATATTAATACATTAGCTTTTTTAAATCAAAAGAAATATAATATTTTTTATGATTAATATAAATATAATTATATCAATTATATAATCATTTGACAGATAAAAATATGATCGTGATTTGTCTAAGTTTGAATATATTATAATTTATAATCTAAATTCATATTGTAACTTATTATTAAATAAAATTAATTAAACATGTGCATTACATAAAGTACAAACTAGTTGTTTATATAAGTCTACTTCGATATTTTATTGCTATTGTTGCTATTTTGTTGACAATTTTCATTTTTTTGATAGCTTTTTTACAAAAGAAAAACTGTAATCTTGCATAAAAAATTGTAAATTTTAGAAAACTTTCATATTGGGATTGTTATCGGTAGAATTACAAATTTTTACGTACTTGTTATGAGAAGTTCATACGGAATTATAATTTTTTTATAAAATAATTGCAAAATTTGTATAAATGATTAATAGAAATTGTAAGTTTAAAAAATATTGAAATATTAGCATTCACACATGAAAAAAAGGTTAAAGATTTTTATTAATGTATAAATTTTGTTTTAGGATATACAATATTTATGTACAATATATTTTCTATCTATTTTATTGTGCCACAAAATACTATTCATTTAATATTATAATAATTTAAGAAAAAAAAAACTTATGTTTAATTTTGATTGAGAGCTAATATAATAATTTAGAGGGTAATTTTCTGGATACATATATAGTTGCATAAGAGGACGTTATGACTCGGAGGTAGGGGTGCAATTCAAATTTATGTGGTGTCAAATTAAACATGTTAATTGTATTGTATTAAGTTAACCTGTTTATTAAATATGGTAATATAGGTCAATTCGTCTAATTATTTAATAATTTTAATTAATAAAAATTATATTTTAAGCCCTTTTATAAAAATTAATTACTTATTATGTTTTACAAAAAGTATTCTAATATCATTGATTAAATATTTTATTGTCATTTTTTAAAACTTTAATTTTATTTTTTATTATATATAATTATTATAATTTAATTATTAATTATTACTTAAATAATATTTTTAAAATTTTAATATATATTATTAAATATGTTAATGTATCAATCCATTTAATTTTAAATCAATCCTAACACCACCTATATATTATTTGTGTCAAAAATTACCATCGTTACTTGGGGGAGGTTGCCCTCTCAATCCACAAAGCGGCTCCATATTTGGTTGCAGGAGATCAATCATAAATCACACAAATATAAACGATGTTTTCAATTTTTAAAGAAAGTTAGTTTTTTTATTTAAATATTTTATTTGGTATCATTTCAAATTTTTACCTAATTGGGACCTTGGTAAAGATCAAGTCATTGAGTTTAAGTTTCAAAGGGATTAGGTTGAATAATAGGCCATATACCAAAGTGATTGGCAAAAGTTGTTGTTAATCATGATTGTTGGCCTTTTTTTGGGCTACGTTTTCCCCATTTGTAGCCTATGCGAAGGGAAATCAGTTTCAATTGCTTTCAACGTTGAACTCAATAAAATAAGAGATGATTTTCTTATTGCAATTTCCCTTGCAAATAGAACCAAGTTTCCATTAATTGCTTACACCAATATTATAAACTATGATTGGAATATAGAGTCAAAGATATATGACCACTAGCATCTTGGGGGCGCTGGTTCATGAATGGTGAAGATAACAAATTTTAATAGATTTTCATAAGAAAATAAAAAATCCATGTGTCATAAACATGTTTATAATAATATTATTAAATTAAAAGGGACCAAGATTAAAAAAAAAATGTTACTTATTCATCGTATTTCTTATAATATCTTCACTTGATGTTATTTTATAACATTAAATCTTTATATAAATCCCTTGTGTTATCTCTAAAAAAAAATCAACGATAGAAATGATTATATGAATAATAATGATAGAATTTTTTTTATATATATCTAAGAAAAAAATTTTATGTCTCATATTTATACTTTATAATTAATAAAATAGTATATAATGTTATAATAATAAGAAAAAATAATTTTTTTTTAAATAGAAGATTTATTTTCACTATTTCTTATAAAATATTTTTTCTAACTTTAGTTTTTCATGATTATAAACACAATTAAATAAAAATATTTTTATAAAAAATAAATTTTGATTAAGCAAAAATAGCGTTAGGAAAAAAAAAAAAAGGAGGAGAAATAATCTTCCCCAAATTAAAGTATGGCCAGAGGATGAGAACCAAAGTCCAAGTAATTGATAGGAATGATACAGTCAGGGCCAGCTGGTGATAGTTGTCACCCATGCTTTCAAGTGAGTCAAAATTAGTTTTGAACAGCTTGCCACTTGGAAGAATCTGATTAGTTCCAAAGCAAGTTCTCTCTCTCTCTCTCTCTCTCTCTCTCTCTCTCTCTCTCTCTCTCTCTATATATATATATATATATAGCTCATGGGACAAAATGGGCATTCTCTAAATTCAACTCTCAATTCTGGTTTATACGATAGTCCCCTCAAACCCTCACAATGTAAGAGAGTGTGAGGCTGTCCGCAGCGCGGAATGCTTAAGGCCGTTGCTTAACTTAAGCAACCCGGCCTTAAGCAACTTTCACACTGTGAGATAACGAGTTGTTTACACCTCAGCATCGTGAGTGCTTATTAAGCACCCGTTGCTTAACAAAAAAACAGAAACTTAA
>JANHAO010011531.1:0-16906 GCA_026873985.1 Saraca asoca | reverse complement strand
AGATCCAACACTAGTCTTAGTTTTTATTGATTTTTCTAGGATCTTTTGTAAGTGTGTTCTAATCAGTTTTGATCCAAATAAATTTATAAAAATAGCTAAACTGAGATAAAAATAAATCAAATGAAATGAGCTTGAAACAAATATTTTCTAACTCTGTTTTCAAATGGCTTTTCACAAGTTGAAATCTTATAAAAACTATTCTTTATTATGTGCATCGATTCATGAATCGATTCATACTAAAAAAAACTTTTGAAATCTACTTGAATCAGTTAGGCAATCAATTCATGAAGAAAAGTTTTTAAAAAATGCTTTACCAAAACATTAGAATATATTCTAAATTGATTAAGCAATCAATTTATGGCCTTTTTATATAATAGGCTAAATCGATACATGCATCGATTTGGTTATGAATTTCTTCATGATCTTCATAAGCAAATCAATTCACAAATTAATTCATTAGTTAGTAACCACTCTGAATTGATTCACAAATCGATTCAAGGTCAAAAAGTTAGTTATTTTTTAAAAGTTGGTTACAACAACTATAAATAGCCTTCACCTCATTTCAACAGAGCACAATTCTCATATCAATTTCTCATATCTTAAGTGCAAAAATAGAGAGAAAAACTTGAGCTTCAACTGATCTAATTCTATCTTTGTAAACTCAATTGGTTAAGGATCTTCAATCAAATTTGTGAATATCACATAACTAGATAATTGAGATATTCATCTCAATTGTTGTATTGTTTTCTTTTACCCTATTCTTGGCTAATTTTTGTGATTTCTAGGTTGACAGAAATTAGAAATACAGAGGATAAGGTTGATCTTCCCTTTGCATCTTCTTTAGTTGTGAGATTAATTACAACTAGTTAAAGATTGTAAAGAATTCTTATAATATCTCTAGGTTATGAGATTGATTATAGTCTGTATGAGATAAAAGAATTTTTGTATCTAGGTTAGGAAGAGACTAGCTAAATCTTGTGTGATAGGTTGGCAATAGCCTAGTTAAATCTCGTGGTGTAATAGGTTAGTAAGAGGCCTAGAAAGTCTTGTGTTATAAACTAATGTACATAAGCATGGTTAATTTCTGTGGTTATTAATAAAAGTGGTCATCTGTTAAGGATTGATCCAGTAAATGTAAACTTAAACTGTAATTTCAGTTTAAGTTGAATCACTTTAAAATCTTGAGTTCTTTATTATTTCTATACATAATTATCTCCCTGCATTTATTATTTCTGTACATAATTATCTTTCTGCATTTATGTTTTACAATGCTATTCTATTTTTGCTGTTATGTTAAACTGTAATTTTGAAATTTTTGTATCTTTGAAATTCTACACATCCTATATTTGATGAATTGCTTTACATCTAGTCAATGTCTCCAATTAAGTTCTTGATTATCCAATAAACTTTCAAAGACAACTTTCTTTAAAGCCTTCCTCTTTACAAATCAAAATAGAATCCAATCATATTTCAAAAGAGTATATATTTTTACATTTGTAAAAAGGGATTGGTCCTAGAGCTCTTTGGCTTTTGATACTCTTTTATTTTCAAAGAGATTATGGATTCTAGTTGTATTTTCTTTCCTAAATGTCCATTTTTATATAAACCCCCAAATTTTAATGGACATCACTATACCTACTAGAAGCAGAAAATCAGAGACTTTATTGAAGCTACTGATACAGACATGTGGGAAATTGTTGAGAATGGTTATGGTCCACTATAGATACTAGTTAATGGGATTCCACAGCCCAAGCCTAAGTCACTATAGACTAAGGAAGAAAGGAAGAGACACTTCCTTACCTCCAAAGTTAAATGGATTACCTCTAATTTCCTTTCTTGTAATGAATATGAGAGAATTTCAAACTGCACTACTGCTAAATAGATTTTGGGGCACTTTAGAAGTAGCACTTGCAGGTGCAACTCAGGTTAAGGCATCTAAAGTACATGTTTTAGTTTCTGAATATGAAATGTTTAAAATGGAAGAAGGTGAATCAATTAGAGAACTTATCCAAAGTTTCACTATTATAACTAATCAACTTTTGCTTGTTAGAAGAAAATTTGACAATGCAGATTTAGTGCACAAAATTCTGAAATCTCTAACTGAGGAATCGCAGCAAAAAATGACAGCAATCAAGGAATCACCTAAGATGGGAATGCCAACATTTCAGGAGCTCTATGAGAATTTAGAAAAGCATGAACTAGAGTTGAAGAGATATAGGAAAAATGGTGATAACAAAAAGAAGAAAACTTTGTCACTTAAAGTTGAAAAGATATTTGAAGATATTGAATCAGGCAGTGGTGAAAGTGAAAATGAAGAAGTTAATTTAGTCTCATTAAGCAAAAATTTGCAAAAAAATGGTCAAAGAAAAGAGAAATAAAAATAAGAGAAAGGCTGCTCCTTTAAAAAGAAATCAGAATAAAAAGGAACAAGAGAATTCTTCTTATATATCAGCATATTTTGAGTGTGAGAAAGTTGGACACTTTAAGCTGGATTGTCCTACATATATGAAGAAACAAATTGAAAATGAAAAGAAGAAAAGGATGCCAACCCTTAAAAGAGGAAATCTAGCTGTTTGGGATGATAAACAAGTTGATTTAGCAGAAGAGGAAGAAGCACTCCTCTACCTCATGGCCAAAGTTGATGAAAATAATGAGGTATTTAGAAACCAATCCTTTTTTTACTCTAGAGATGTGCTTAATTCTATTGATAACAATTTTAGTGATTATGAATCTAACACTACTGTTGATGATAAAACTGAGGATCTATATGAAGAACTATATGATGCATTAAAAAAGGCTGTGAAAGGATTGAAGCATGTTAAAAGTGAAAATGATAGCCTACTTAAGAAAATCAATCAATTGGAAAGAGAGAACAATGATTTAAATCTCTTGGCTTAAAAAAGTATGGAGTGAAAATAAAGTTTGTGATCAATGTGAAATTTACAAATCTAAAATAGACACATTGACCAAAGCTTTACACAATTTCACAAATAGTAAGATGATTTTGAATAATATGCTACAAAATCAAACAACTTTTCAAAATAAAACTACTTTAGGATATAGATAGCAAAATAAAAGGAGATCTAATAAAAAAATCTCACACTTTTAAGTCAAAAAGAAACTTTAGTTACATGACCTATTTTTACTGCAATCAGAAAGGACATCATATTAGATACTGTCCTTATAGGAATGGTACATACATGTTGAAACCAAATGAAAAACTAGTTTGGTTACCTAAAGGATACCTTGATATGTTCACTAACAAATATGGAACCAAAATTCATTGGGTACTAACAAAGCAAGTGTAAGTTTCTATTTTGCAGGTCTATGTGGGGGAAATAAAGGGAACTCATGATGTTGAAAAGTAGTTGTTCTCACCATAAGACTAAAAATGTTAAATCCCCTAACTTCAATAAATTTTGATAACTTTCTATCTTTTATGATTAACTATTTGTACAATGAAAATTCTAACTTAGACATTAGAGATTTTTTTTCTAAGTTTGTTTTTTAAGTAGTCAATATGAGAATTGAGATAAAAATTGTGTTAAATTGATTGTTGTTGATGAATATATCATATGTTAAGAGTTTCGAAACAAAACTACATGAAAATTGATTTCAGGATTCTCTGAATCAAATCCTGAATCAATTCGAATTTTTCTAGGTTTTTTATGAGTTTCTGAATTGATTCACAAGTAGAAAACTTACGCTATGAATCAATTCAATAACCATTCAACAAAATTTTCATCTTTCAAGAAGATTTTAAATTTTTGAAAAATTCTTATCAATATGAATGAATCAATGCCTTAATTGATTCAATCCTAGCTAAATCAAATCTAGAATTGATTCAACACTTGATATATAGAAAAATTAGTTGATTCATACAACAAGTCTAAAATTAGAAGAATCATTATTTCAAGGGTAGAATAATGAGAAGCAATGTGATTTTAGAAAAAATCTCAAAATGAGAATAATGAGAAGTAATAAGATCTGAGATTCATCATTGGAGATTAGTATCAAAATAAAGCTAAGAATTAATTTTGTATCCATTAATCCCTTTACCCCTATTATATGATTTGAATTTTAAACTCTATTATTACATTTTGATAAAGCGTTATTGCTTTTTAATGTGCCAAAAGGAGGAGAATAATGATATTTTAGATCACATCTCAAGGGGAGAATAAAAACTTAAAGGGGATTAAAGTAAAGCCCTTAATTAAAATTTTTCATTGTATGCATATTTTAATGTTTATCTAAAATTGTTTGTCATCATTAAAAAGGGGGAGATTGTTTGCCTTGCTAGCATATATTCTTCAGTTTTGATGTTGAAAAAAAATTTTAATTAATGTCATAATCTAACTATGTGCTTTGAGTGTTGTTTCATTTTGTAGATGCAAGTTAATCAAGTGACATTCAAGAGATCAGGAGATCCAACACTAGTCTTAGTTTTTATTAATTTTTCTAGGATCTTTTGTAAGTGTATTCAAATCAATTTTGATCTAAATAAATTTTTAAAAATAGCTAAACTGAGGTAGAAATAAATCAAATAAAATGAACTTTAAACAAATATTTTCTAATTATGCTTTCAAATGGCTTTTCACAAGTTAAAATTTTATAAAAAAAAATTTTATTGTGTGAATTGATTCATGAATCAATTCATGCTAAAAAACTTGAGAAATCTACTTGAATTGATTAGGTAGTCGATTCATAAAGAAAAGTTTTTAAAAAATACTTTACCAAAACATTAGAAAATTTTCTGAATCGATTAGGCAATCTATTCATGATCTTTTTATATAACAGGCTAAATCGATTCATCCATTGATTTGGTCATGAATTTCTTCATGATCTTTGTAAGCAAATCAATTCACAAATCGATTCATTAGTTGGTGACCTCTACGAATCAATTCACAAATCAATTCAAAGTTAAAAAGTTAGTTATTTTTCAAAAGTCAGTTACAACAACTATAAATAGCCTTCACCTTATTTCAACGAAGCATAGTTCTCATATAAGTTTCTCATATCTTAAGTGCAAAAATAGAGAGAAAAACTTAAGTTTCAACTGATCTAATCCTACCTCTTTAACTTCAATTGATTAAGGATTTCGGCTCAAATCTATGAAGATCACATAGCTAGATAATTGAGATATTCACCCAAATTGTGGTATTGTTTTCTTTTATCCTATTCTTAGTTAATTTTTGTGATTTCTTGGTTGATAAGAATCAGAGATATAAATGAAGAAGTTGATCTTCCCTTTGCATCTTCTTTAGTTGTGAGGTTAATTACAGCTAGTTGAAGATTATAAAAAATTCTTGGAATATCTCCAGGTTATGAGGTTGATCATAGTCTGCATGAGAGAAAAGAATTTTTGTATATAGGTTAGCAAGAGCCTAACTAAATCTTGTGTAATAGGTTGGTAAAAGCCTAGTTGAATTTTGTGGTGTAATAGGTTAGTAAGAGGCCTGGAAAGTCTCATGTTTTAAACTAGTGTATAGGAGCCCAATTAATTCTTGTGACTATTAATAAAAGTGGTCATCCAGTTGAGGATTGATCCAGTAGATGTAAACTTAAGCTACAGTTTCATTTTACGTTGAACTACTTTAAAAATCTTGAGTTCTTTATTATTTCTGCACATATTTATCTCTCTGCATTTATATTCTGCAATGCTATTTTTTTTCTGCTGTTCTAGTTAAACTGCAATTTTGAATTTTCTATATTTCTAAAATTTTACACATCCTATATTTGATGAATTGCTTTGCATCTAATTGGTGTTTCCAATTAAGTTCTTGATTATCTAATAAACTTCCAAAGACAACTTTCTTTAAAGACTTTTGCTTTACAAATCAATATAGAATCCAATCATATTTCAAAAGAGTATATATTTTTACATTTGTAAAAAGGGCAAGATTGTTATTTTTTCGGACCAACATCATAACCATCATTCGATGTTTGTGCCAATAAAAAATGAACTCGATTTTAGAACCAAGTGATGAAGAAATGGTTGTGTTCAACTTGTACCGACTATTCATTTTTTCCATGATTATGCTCTCTTGTAAGGGTCATATGTTTGTCCAAGTAAGGCTCTACTTCTTCACTATTTTGCTAGATGTAAAGGTATGCTTGTACCCATATTTCAAGATAGATGCTCACCATTCGGGTCCCTAATGTATCCTTACTTGTAATTATTTCCTTGTGACAAGACTTGGGAACTTCAATCGCTTTTGTATTTAATAAGTATTCACTACAAAACTCAATAACCTTTTTAGCTATGTAGCCTTCAATAATACATTCTTCATATCGATGTTGATTCCTCACATACCATTTTAAGATTTTTATATATCTCTTAAACGAGTACATCCACCTCAAACAAATCGATCCATATAGTTTTATCTTTTTCATCAAATGAGCAACCAGATGTACCATAATGTCAAAAAAGGAAGGTGGAAAATACATCTCAAGTTGGCAAAATATAACAATAGCTTCCCTTTGCAAGTCATCCAATTTCTCAAGGTTAACAATTTTGTTACATATTGCATTGAAGAAAAAACAAAGTTTAATAACAGTGTGTTTCACATATTTAGGCAATATTGATCGGATAACCACCACTAATAGTTGTTGCATTAAAGCATGACAACCATGAGACTTTAGACCGACTAATTTCAAATCTTTCAATGAAACAAGGCTTCTAATGTTTGAAGAATAGCCCTTGTAGCACTTGAACACCATGTAGACACTCACAAAAACATATTTTCTCCTTTCTGGACATAGTATGACAAGCTGGAGGCAAATACATTTGACCTTTCTTCTCTAGTGCAAATTCCTTTTGTATTGCCACTTCAACCAAGTCTAGTCTAGCTTTGACTCCATCCTTGGTCTTACCTAGTATGTTCAAAAGTGTTCCAATGAGACTATCACAAATATTTTGCTCCATTGCATCACATCAAGATTATGTCTTACAAACAAGATTTACTAATATGAAAGATAAAATGACCTCTTTCCATGAAGCCTTATTACTAGTAAGTGTATAGGGTTTGCAAAAAATGGCATTAATATTTTTCACCCATTCATAAACCTAGTCCCTAGTTAATGGCATTGGAGCTTTTCCCTACTCTGGTGACTTATTAAAAGCCTTTCTTTACCTATGATAATGATGGGACTGGGGAAGAAATCTCCAGTGAGTAAGATATACTATCTTCTTTCCATGCCTAACTTGACAAGAAAATGTATTGTTCTCACAAGTAGGGCATGTTTTATGTCCTTTGACATTGTATTTAGACAAGTTTTCATAAGTTGAGAAATCATTTATTGTCCAAAAGAGCAAGTCATGCAACTATAAAGACTATTGATAATATGCGTCAAACACTAACACACCTTCATCCCACATCATTCTTAAGTTTTTGATAAGTGATGCCAAAAAGATATTTATATCGTTTCCTAAATGTTTGGGGCTTGAAATAATCAAAGACAACATTATATACTTGCGCTTCACACATAAATAAGGAGGTAGATTGTAAATCATCAACAAAATGAGCCATGTACTATATTTGCTCCTTAAATCACCATGAGCGTTCATTCAGTATGTACAAAGTCCAAGCCTAAGGTTTCTTGCTTCATTACCAAATTCAAAGAACAATGAATCAGGTGTTTTTCATTAAAGAGAATAAGCCAAATATCAAAGCTTGTCATAAAAAAATTATTCAGTCTGAATTTCATGTTAAGTTCTTGGCATCTCTTACATTAACAAACATGCATTTAAACCTTGGTATTATTGGAAGATACCATGACACCTTAGCCAGAGCCCTTTTAATTTTCATGATATTATTCTTTTTCAATTTATAATGTGATGCCCACATTTCAAACACTTATGTAAACTTTTGTACTTCTTTTAGTGCAATATACAATCATTAGGGCAAGCATATATCTTCTTATACTCCATACCTTTTAAGCACAAGATTTTCTTGGCCTTGTAAGTATGATTTAGAAGTTCATTACCTTTTGCAAGCATTTCTTTCAATACTTCAAGTAAGGTCATGAAACTCTTGTCACTCTACCCATACCTAGCTTTCAAGTTGAACATTCTTAACACAATAGATGATCATGTAAATTTAATACAACCTAGATACAAAGGCATTTCTACATCACTAAACAAGCTTTCAAAGATATGCAATCACTCAATAAAATTATCTTAAACAACATCACACACCATATCCTCCAATTGATTATCCAAACCTATATCAATTTCATCATTTGGCACTCTTCATTATCATGATAATTACTAGACAAACTAGGCAATTTACTTTGACCATGTCATATCCATCATGTATACCCTTTATCAATGCCATGAACAAAAAAAAGATCTTTTATTTCCTTGGCTTTCGTTCTCTTAACATAACAATATCTCATAGAAAGACACCTAATCAATTCATTACTATTTGTAACATGTTAATCAACAGCAAATCTAATAAACTCCTTAATCCTAGTTGCATATTTTTCACTCAATTGATTAGCAAACATCCACCTACTATCCATACTATCCAATTTAAATTTCAACAAATACACAAGTTGACACTAATCTAGATGAATTTAATTTGAAAAAGTCTTGAATTATGGAAATATTTCAATTTGTTCTTAAATGACTTAAGGTTGGAAATATGTTTTTGGATTAAAATTTTAGTGTTGAAAAAGGTTTTGAAATAGTTTTAAAATGATTTTATAAAAATTCAATTTTAAAGCCAACTTTGTAAAATAGCAAACTCTTCATAATTTTCTGAATATGCACTTAATTGTCTGCATAATGTATTATTGTGATTCATTTTTTTAATGATGGATTTGAGTGGTTGATACTGTGACTATTGTATCTCTAAAATTCAGTGTGAATCTGTGGCAACAAATAAAGCCACACACTTAACATATTCCATATTTATTAGCAACCTATTTACATCTTCTAGTTGGTATGATCCAAAATTAAAAAACAACTAGGATACACAATTAAACATAATTAACACATATTTCACCTCATCCACACAACATAAATCATTAATAAAATTAAAAAAGAAAAGCAGTTGATACCTAGAAACAGAGAAAGCAAGATGAAGAAGATCTGTTCAAACCACTGAGGAAGGGAGAGTGAAAGTGAGTTAGGCTTTTATGGTTGATAAGAGAGTGAGAGTGCCTTCAAATAGTTAGAGATAGAGGGAAGAGAGCTAGGATTTCAAACTAACAAGAGTGGTAGTCGGGTTCACAAAAACTTTATATAAATAGCAAACTTTTGTCATCAATTTTTTAGTAAGAATTGATTTTCATTTACACGCGTATTTCCCACCACTGTGTCTCATTTATTTTGAATTATTTTTATCCATTTTATTATTGTAGATAATATATTACAATTTTTACAAATAAATTTCCTAAATGCTAATTATTTTCTGAATTATTTTGTCTATTAAATAATACTTAAATTCTTGAATTATGTTATTTAATTTAATAATATTTAAATTCTTGAATTATTTTGGAGTCTTAGTAAAATGAAATTCTTTGATTACAAATAGAAAAAATTAATGATTATAGATAATTTTGTTCATAAAAAAATTAGAAAAAATAATTCAAGTAAAGCTTGTACAAAAAATTAATATTTTAAAATATGCAGAGATTTTAGATATATGTTTTGGTTAAAACACCAGCATTTTTTCTCTTAAATCATATTTTTTTAAAAAAAAAAAAAGCAGACATCTAATATTACATTTAATTAAAATGTGAGGAGACTTTAGACATCGATTTTCATTAAAAAAATTAATGTCGTTTCTTTTAGCTTGTCTTTTTTAAAAAAATATGCATCTAATAATTTTTATTTTAGACGTTAATTAATATATTAAAACCGACGTGCTAGTCATTAAGGACATCGATTTTGGTTAAAAGACTAATGTCATTTCTCTAAACTTATCTAAAAAAAACATATATCTAATACATTACAAAACATATGCAATATTAAATATTCAACAAAGTATAATCTGTTACAATTATTCAACCAAATTTAGTAGAAGAAATTCATTTCATTGATCTCAAATGTGGTCAATTTCTGCTTGAGTGTAAAGACTAGTATCTCTTCCAAAGTATTGCAAGTTTATATAAAACTAACATTAATTTGTGTTATGTGCTCATAACAATACACCATCACCTACATTGTCACCAGTCTTTTATAAAATAAAACTTAACTCATAACAACTAGCAAATTAGCCCTCACACACACAAAACAAATGTATTTCATTTGAAGAGCTTTCCAATGTATAGAAATACCATTACACTCTCAGTTCTTATTCTTAGTCTTTTTTTTTTTTCACAAAATGAGTTCTTCCAATATCAGTGCAATAAAATGAGATAAGATTTTTAAACAACATAACTAAAGAGTATTATTACTTTGGCTTCGAGTACACTTTCTATACGATAAATAGTCAAGGAGCAAGGACACAACAGCTTACACAAAAAAGCTTAAAACAGATAGAAATCTCAAAAGATTCAAATCAAACTATCAGATCTTAAAAGTGAAATATTTTATTTCCTTTTGTGGATCTTGGTCTTCCTTCTTTTGAGTGATTATGTCACTCATATATCTCTATATAAAGTATCCACACTCCATATTTCTTTGTTGATGATGGCTCAAATAACCATTTCAATTCTTGAAATTACTTTGATTATTTTAAAAGGTATTCAAGATGATAAAAAAAAACTTACTTTTACGCTGATCCATTTTGTGTTACACTTTTGCCTATAGCCACTCAAGTAAAATTGAATATTAAGAGATCTATTTAATCAAATTCATACAAGAAGCCAGTATACTAATAAAGAAAATCATATATAATATAAATCCCAAAACTAAGTTTTAATTTACAAATAAACTCACAAGTCAACTAAGATCTTAATATCCTTATGCAGTGAATGTCCTAAGGGAACAAACCAATACACCATATTTCTCTTCACATAAATAGCACGCAGCATCCAATGATGCTTATAATAACAAAATATAAAATTAGTAATATAATAAGCTAAGCATTTATCCATTGTAACAATTATATACTTACACCTTGATAAACGATGCAAGAACATATTGCTTCTTTTCTTTTAGGACTCTGGAGAAGTATTTTGTTCTCTCGCTAAAGGTGGAGCCTACTGATGCAATTAATTATGGACATAGGAATCCATCATAGTCATGATTCAGAAGCCTTTACAAGGAAATAAAGGAAATGGTTAACATAACACTTTGAACTATATAATATAAATAAAATTATGAATTGGAAGTTAAAGGTAAACTCAATTTTCAAAAAAGTTGGATGCAAGATATATGCATGTCTTTTATGGCTAAGAATTACAAGATATCGTCCTTGGTTACAAAAATTTCACATTCATTACCCACATCTTTAGTATCCATATGAATTTGGATGAAATCATCATTGGCCATCTTCTTAATCACAACACACAACTGTTTCCTTGGTTCCACAGTAAGTATCTCTTAGGGTTGAGTTAACTGAGTCATTGATTCTTTTGTCTGCTTTATTTAATCTCCTTAGCCTTCTTCCTCTTCTGCTCACTCCTTTCTTGGTGAGATACATAATTGACATTCATAAAATTATGAAATTTAGCTATTAGAAATATAGTAAAATTGGGTCTTTCAAAAAGATAGAAAATGATACCTTTGTAGCCAAGGTAATCAGACTCTTCGACCATGCGATGTAAGTCCCAATTGCTTGGCCCACTATCCGTAGTTCATCCATTGGCCCTAATAGTTTTACAATCTGATCTAGTGGGGTGTCAATGATGACATTTGCTTAATCACCTTAGCAATAAAAGGCATAGCTATGAAAAACCTTCCCATAAATCACTATACGGTCCTCG
The DNA here is from genome assembly GCA_026873985.1 of Saraca asoca. Classification (NCBI taxonomy): domain Eukaryota; kingdom Viridiplantae; phylum Streptophyta; class Magnoliopsida; order Fabales; family Fabaceae; genus Saraca; species Saraca asoca. The sequence continues at coordinate 5,029 of JANHAO010011531.1, read as the reverse complement.
AGTGCCAAAGCTAGCTAACATTTGGCTTATTCCTATATAGACAAAAAATCAAATTGAAAAAGCTATCATGTTATTTTTCAAAGAAAATATTATAAACTACTTATATAATAAAGGAATTTTAAGCTTTTAGTAATAGTCATTTACCTTTGATAGCTCTGCGAAGGGGTCGGGGTGCCCCAAACAACTGGCTTTCATGCTACTAGGAAGGGAAGGAGGGTGTATCTTTATCTCATCATCTATGAGCCTTGGGTTAATAAGTGGTTGCATGACCATCTTTTAAAGGTAGGACATCATCATCTGCTTAAATAGTTCTTCTATCCTGACTTGGGTCTCCTTTCTCACTATCTATGTCACTTAAGTAGTAATTTCTACCATAAAATCTTCTGCAAAAAGAGTTGATCCTCATTGATTCTTTGATGATCCTCTAAAATAGGTCGTAAGATTCACTCCTACTTCAACCCACTAACATGGTCGTGATGCTTTTGAGTGCCCAACATAGTTATCAATATGACCATCCTTTTGAATGGAGTAAACTCTAGTTAGGTTGATTACTGTGTGAAAGAATCATATAGCATACAATTAAAAGTATATATTAGCACTTAACACTTATAATTACTTACAATTTTAATTACTTGAGCAATTAACACTTTCAAATTACTTATAATTTTCTTGACAACTATCTAACTCCTTTTGGTCGTGTATTCACTCATTGTGTTGACCCTCACTCTCTTCCATAATTTATCCCAAGATCTTTAAGATATGAGATTATTAACATTTAAGATATGATTTCTTTGTTATCTCTCCCTATTTGGTTTTGAAGTTGAAAACAATTTATATCTAACAATATTCTTTTGTATTTGATATTTGTTTTGTAGGATCAAAGTGAGATCAAATTAAATATGATTCAAGAGATCCACAACAATATTTAGGACATATTTTATTCTTTTTAGGATCTTTTGTAAGTAAATCTCTATTTAAATCTTGATAGAAATAAATTTCTTAAAAACTGAGAAATTGAGATAAAAATAAATCTCTTGAAGTGATTTAAAAATTATTTTTTTTCAAACAAATTTTTAAAATAATCTTTCATAAGTACAAGTTTTATAAAAAGCATTTTACACTCTGTGAATCAATTCATGAATTGATTCATGTTGAAAAACTTTCGAAAACTACTCGAATCGATTCACCAATCAATTCATGAAAAAAAGCTTTGAAAAATATTTTTACCGAAGGTTAGGAAAATCATTTGAATCGATTCCCTGATTGATGCAACACCTCATTTCAAAATACATTGATTTGATTCATCAATCGATTCGATCTTTGATTTTCACATATGTTAAATCGATTCATAAATCAATTAGTCAATTATTTATTTGTTAGTTATAGCCACTACAAATCAATTCACAAATCAATTCAAGAACTAAAAATTAGTTATTTTCAAATGTCAGTTACAATAGCTATAACTACTCCTAATTCTATTTCAAACAAACAATTTTTCATAATAAACTTACCTCTTCAAGAGCGTAATTCTCAAAGCAAATTAAACTTAATAAGATTCATCTCTACCTCTCTTTATTTCATCAAATCAAGGATTCTTTCCTAAGATTTAAAGAGGAATTTACAACTAGATTTTGAAATTGTCATTTCAAACTTGATATTGTATATTTTTACCTTTCTTCTAATTTTAACCTTAAGATTTCTTGGTTATTAGGAACCTATGTTTTCTATCTTAATTACAATTTCTAGATAGATAGAAATTGGAGATACAAAGGAAGAAGTCGATCTTCCCTTTGCATCTTCCTTAGCTGTGAGGTTGATTATAGTTAGTTGAAAAGTGCATTGAATTCTTTATACATCACTAGGTTATGAGATTGATCATAGTCTAAGGAGATAAAAGAATTATTGTATCTAAGTTATACAAGAGCCTAGTAAAATCTTGTTGTTCTTAGGTTTGGCAAGAGCTAAAAAAAATCTTGTTGTAAATTGGTTTTCAGGAGCCCAGTTTAAATCCTGTGAATTGTAGTAATAAAGCAAGTCATCTGGTTGAGGATTGACTCAGTGTATGTAGACCTCATTTGCAATTTCAGGTGAAGTTGAACTACTTTAAAATTTGCAATGTCTTTAATATTTCTTTACAATTCTTCATTTTCTGCAATTCAATTTTACTGCAAATTACATTTTGCTGAATTTCACTATTTTGCATAATTGTGATTCTGCATAATACTGAAACTAGTTCTATACATTTATATATTCTGCTATAATCTATAATCTATTTTTATACATTCTCAAGCAATCTTAATTAATTATCCAATTAGATCTTCAATATCATATCATGTCATTTCAGTCACTCTAATTAAGATCTTGATAAAGCTGCCTAGACTAAAGACATTAGTTAATGCATAGGAACCAATGTTTATTCTCAAGCATTTATGTTAGTTCCTTATAAACAATCGATGTCTTAAAGTTTATAAGTCAGGTTTTATGAAAATCAACGTATTAATTTTTAACATATTTACAAAAACATTACCATCACTTCATATTATACCTGCATTGAATTTTTTCATTTTGTTTATACTTTAATTTTTTATGATAATCGACGTATTAATTTTCAACTTATTTATAAAAACACCACTGCCACTTCAATATTTTATACCCATATTAAATTTTTTTGAATTAATATTTTCCATTTTGCTTTTTAGATAATATATAATTACATTTTTCACAAATAATTTGTCCAAGACTAATTATTTTCTAAAAAGTTGTCAATTAAATAATATTTAAATACTTAAATTATTTTGTTCATTAAATAATATTTCAATAATTGACTTATTTTATACATTAAATAATATTTAATTTCTTCAAAAAAATGTCAAATTAAAATTTTCAACAATTCTGCAGCCTTAATATAATAGAATTATTGATTGGAATAAAAGAAATTAATGATTAGAGAATATTTTGTTAATAATTAAATTAGACCAAAAAATTTGAAATAATTAAAATGATCAAACAAAATAATTCCAAATTACAAAAACACCACCACTCCTATATGCACGTCTATTTACCTTTTATCTGACATGTATTTAATGATGTAGTTTCTATATTTTGTAGTAGTGTAAAGACATTTATTTGTGTTAAATAATTGTTGTCATTTCTCTTAATTTAAAAAAAAAACAAAAATCCGTTATAAGCTGTATTTTTACATAAACCTGCTGCTAGCTATATTTTTACAGTAAACAATTATTCAACCAAAATCTTATACATTTGGATCAACAAAATTTCGAATACATTACGAAACAATGATTCTTACAAACTACTAATATATGTATCAATAGAATAGAAAATGAAACCTAAAATAACAACTAAGCAAACCTCATAATAATATTAGACAGAGCATTGGGACAAGATAGAATGAACAATGCTACTGACAATTCCTTATATTGAAATAGAGTAATATATATGTAACATTATTGTTGACAGCAGCAAGGATTGCTTCCACATCAAAGGCGGTCTATAAGACAACACACATGCATCAAGTGCATCCATCATCTTCTTGTTTAAAGTATCCATATGTCCTATTTAAAGTGAAAAAAGAAAAAGAAGTTAATCATTCCCTATACACAAACTAAACAACAAAAGAGAAAGAAAAAGGGAAAAATAAACTACAAACCTTCATAGCAAACTAGAGTAGGATGAGAGTCAGAGGGATGCACTAGCTTTTTAAAATGTGTGGAGCCATTAGAAGTTAGTTAACATGTTAGAATTGATATACAATATCATATATCTATATCGATTCCTAATACAAAACTGATGTCTAATATACATCCCTTTATATACCTTCATTTTTTTTAATTTATTTTTGTTCGTCTTCATTAGTTCTTAACAAAAACTAATGTCTAATCTATGTTTTTTTATATATCCAAATATAAACACATCAAATTTAATTTGAATTATTTTGATGATTTCATAGTCTTGATAAAATGGAAAAATAATTAATGATCATTAGAGAATTTTACAATTTCATAATCTTGGCAAAATAGAAAATTAATTATAATATTAATATATTAGTAAATTAGTTATACATAAATAATTTGATTAATAATTCAATTAATATATTAATAAAAAAATATTTGAGTATAATCAAATAAATATTGAATTATATTATAATAAAGTTCTTTGAAGTATAATTAAACAAGAATTTAATTAATGAATTAATAAATTTTTTTCACAATAGAGGAGACAATGTTTAAAAATAGTTTAAACCAAAATGGTACAAATTAAATTATTCCAAAAGTACATTAGTTCCCTAACTCAAACCAACATCAAACATGATATTTAGCTTAAACGTCAGTTGTTTAACAAGAACTGACATTATAAGTTTTCTTATATTTATAAAACACCACCATGCTTATATAATGTCAATTTACTATTCATCTAACATTTATTTAATGGCATCTTTTTTACATTTTATATTAATATGGTGGGATATGGAGAGGTGCATTAAGGCAAAAAATGAAGAGATGCATTAAACGCAAGTGGTGGGCATAAAAGCAAAAAACACATAAGGAACCATCTAACATGCTTTACAGATGGCTTGTTCCGATTTGTCCACATACCATGGATTCTGGAGGCCCATATTTACAAAAAGATTCCATAAATAGGACAAAACATTGCAAAAAAGAATGTCTTTAGTGGCCTTTTTTTTTACATTTAGCAATGGTTAAACTTCAAGGTGGTTTCTGAAACCATCATAGATACATAAGTTGAGAAGTATTTAGCGGCAGTTTTTAAAAACCATCAAAAAAGTAAAAAATAGTAGTGATTTATCGGTAATTAGCGACGGTTCTTCATATTTTTTCAAAACAATTGATTTTTTTGTAGCAATTTTAGCTACATTTAGCAGTAGTTTTCCAGAAAGTCTAAAAAAAATTTACTCTTTGTGGCTATTTCCTTTGCATTTAGCAATAGTTATAGAGAATTTTTTAAATAAAATTATTTTTTGCAGTGATTTTCTAGATTTTTTTGAAAAAAA
>JANHAO010011530.1:0-16915 GCA_026873985.1 Saraca asoca | reverse complement strand
ATCCACTCTCCTAGCTTCACAAGTTTGGGCCTACTTCTCCACTATCCTTCAAGTTTGAACCAAATGCTTAAAGAAGCCTCTACAAATCCTTGTTCTTTATTGAGCCAATTATCTCTTTACAAGGGATACTTCACCATAAATTCTAAGGGATAACTTATCCTTTTTACAAATTTAAAAGGATTCATTACCCTTTACCACTCACAAGAAATATTTAGATGATAAATAACTCACAAAAACTCTCTCAAAGAGTAGATAATTCATTGAAACACCTAGAACAAAAGAATTTCATAAATAAAAGCTTAAATCTTTATTTTGATAAAAAGAAAGAGTAATGGATGTTGAACTATGAAGGTCAAACTCTCTTTATGTTGTATTTGATGTTTCTTAGCTTATATAAGAAACCCATGAAGTTTTACAACTGTATAAGACACTTTTAGATGAAACTAGCCATTATTTTTTGAACCTAAGCCTTGACAAAGTCTAATAGTTGACTGTTAGCACTCATTAGGCCTTATTTCCTAATTTTATAGGGAAGTAAGGGCAATAAGGGATTGATGAATTTAACTCAACTTTAAAAGGTCATAACTTCTTCATTTTAAGGCCATTTTGAGCAAACGACCTATTATTAGAAATTTATTTGAGTTTACTTTCAAATGACATTAGTTTCATGCTTATTTCTTAGGTAGTTTTTGAGATATCACAAAAAAAAAAAAAGAATGTACAAAAGTTAGAAAATTGGATTGTGAAAAAGTGATTTTTAAACTCAACTTGAAAAGTTTATAACTCTTATATTTCTTAATCATTTTAAGTAAATGATATGTTCATGGAAAGCTTTTTGAGTCTATTTTCATATTAAAAAAGAGTGACTAAATTTCAAAATTGAAAAGACTAAAACTTACATCTCATTTATTTTTGAAATGTCACAAAGGCCATCTTGTGAAAATATGATTGTGAGTTCTTTTTAAAACATTTTGATAAAGCTAAGATTTTGTAAATATGCTTAAGCTCTATATCATGAAAAACTCTATTTTATAATAAAGTCTAAACCTAAATGGAAAAGTTATACCCTTGAAGTCTTGAGGCTTTGTTGATGCTTTGGAGCTTCCAAAACATCATGTAGACAATTAAATTTTAGTCTATTTAATTTTCACCTCACAAATTAGAGCCAATAAAAAAAAGGATATTTTTCAAGACTTAAAATTTTATGTGGAAATATAGTGGGTCCCCATTGAAGTCTTCAACAACAAATCAAATCTCCATGTGTGCATTGTGACATAGGTTAATTAATCAAATTAAACCTATCCCTTAATTATGTCACTTGACAAATAAGAAATTACTACGTGTCAAAGTTCATAATCCAAATGAATAGGGATTTTCCAATAATTACCTTTTAAGAAATTAAAATTTGATCAATGATAAAAATAAGAATGCCTATCCCTAGGTGTTCCCCTAGAAAATATATAAATAGAGAGCTCAGTTGTGCATCCTACACACAAAAATTTGTTAGAGAAAGAAACATGAAACTTTGCCAACAAAGATTCAAGCATCCTAGGTTTGCAATTGCAATCAAGAATGTTTGTTCCAAGATGTGAAGCTCTGCCCAAAAAGATATAAGTATCTAAGGTCTACAACTGCAATCAAAAACATTCATTGCGAGTTGAAGACTTCTACCAAACTCAAGTTTATGAATCTTTACAAGCATGAAGCCACTTTGAAGATTCTGCCTTTGACTTGAGATCAAGCTTACTTGAAGCTTTCCATCAAAGTCAAATATCAACTATTTTTGATCTAAGAACAAGCTTCCTCGAAGCCATCCATCAAGCCAAGTGTTCATCATTCAATTTGAGGACAAGTTTCCTTGAAACTGTCCACCGAAGTCAAGCATTCATTATAGGATTTGAGATCAAACTTTGTTGAAATCCTCCATCAAAATCAAGTGATGAGAAAAATCAATGGAAATTTTATTCTTTTTAATTAAATAATTAAAATTAGATATTGTACTCACATCATAAAATCAATAAAATTCATTTGTCCAACATTTTTCTCATCTTATAATTTTCAACTGAGAGAGAGAGAGAGAGAGAGAGAGAGAGAGAGAGAGAGAGAGAGAGAGAGAGAGAGAGAAATTTGTATTTACACTTGAATCTTTCAATTCTTCAATACTTGGAGTGCATCTTCTTTCTTGTCTTTCTTCTTTGCTCTTTCTAGATTTGAGCATGACTAGATCTTCCATTACTTTACTCCAATTCTAGCTCTTCTTTCTATTGGACTTTTGTATATAGTGTACATAAATTTTGCAAGTCACATGAATTAGTCCAATATAATTTATCATGATATATGATTCAATTATAAAATATAATAAGTTAGCACATGAATAAGTCTTATCATCATGTAACAAATATTATTAATTATAGCATAGCATGTTTGTTAATACTTATATGAAATATAAATTATAACACTTTAATATATAGACATATTGTATCATTATAACACTCATTTATCATCATCAAAGCCCATCATGTTAAACCTTGGAGCTAACCATTTGCACTAGATATAAAAGGGTCTCTCCCCATGTAAGTTATAGAGAAATACAGTCCTTAAAAATTAATCTGTTTCATTTTTTTAACTGTTTCTAATGGAAACCCTTATCATCAATTAGGAGCCTCTTTTATGATTGGCAGAGCTCTAACTGCAATTTTGTGGGGAGTGGTGGCTGATCGTTATGGTCGGAAACCTGTTATAATCATCGGGAATCTTTCAGTGTTGGTGGCATCCCATTACCATTTTTAATTTATAAATTCATGTTTTCTCTTCATCTTAATTTTTGAAATTTATTGAATTATTGCAGGATTGTTATTAACACTCTGTTCGGCCTTAGTGTTAATTTTTGGATGGCCTTAGCTACAAGGTTTTTTTTAGGGACTATGAATAGTCTGCCGAGCACAATAAAGGTAAGCCTATACTAAAAAAAAAAAAAAAGAATTGAAAACAAAAGAGACTTTAATGTTACGCTACTATTATTTTGTGTGTGTGTGTGTGTGTGTGTTTTCTAGCTATTTTGATATTCAAAAATTAACAATTTTGAATAATTAAGTTATATCCCAAAAGATAAATAGTTTATATTAATATACTATATATTATATCATTTCGAGTTAACATCATGAGCAGGCATATGCATGTGAAGTTTTACGAGATCAACATCTTGCTTTGGGGCTATCATCAGTAAGTTATTTTTCATAATTTAATCAACTCCACAAATTTTTCTTCTTTATTAGAACAAATATTATTTGTTAATTTTTAGGTTAGTGCTTCGTGGGGCTGTGGACTGGTCATTGGTCCAGCTTTAGGTGGTTTCCTTGCACAGGTACTTTCAAAAATATCCTAAACACTTAATTTGAAAGCATATAAAAAACCATATCAAGCTTAAAATTATTAGATCAAGGTCCAAATACGGTTTATTCCACTAACTATGTTTTAAATTGCAGTTTACAGTCATAATATTAATAATGCATTATGCTCTGGATCCACAATTATTTTGCAATAGTGACATTTTCATATATTTATGTATAATTTTATTAATTATAACATAACTCTAATCATAATTTAGAACTATACAACTAACATGTTGCTAAGTCAGTTTCTTTGATTTTATTTTATGCATGGCATAATATTTGCATGCACTCTACTGATCATGTAGACAATTAATCTTATGTTATTTCTAACTCATTTTGTGAATCAGCCAGCAGATAAATATCCAAATATATTTTACAAAGACTCGATATTTGGAAGGTGTGTCAACTTTTTCATGTTTTAGTATGTGTTTTGTAGCTTAATGCTTCATTATCATTGTTTCTTTGGAATTGTTTTTCTCACAATAAAATTGAATTTCTGATGCAGATTTCCTTACTTCTTACCGTGTCTTGTTATATCAATTATTTCCATACCAGCATTGATAATTTCTTTCTGGGTTCCGGTAATTGTTATATACACCATTTTTATAATGATTTATTTTAGTTGACATTTTCTTACATTTTAATTGTATATTTATATTAGAAATTAAAATATATGACAATTACAGGAATCATTGCACATGCATGATAAATATATTGCATCACATCAAGACTCTTGTGCAGCTCTTGAAACTGGAACAAGTGAGTCCAAAGGAAAAGAAACTGAGGAAAGTGATGAATCTGCAATAAGCCTCTTCAAGAATGGGGCTTTGATGTCATTTGTCATTATATATTGTGTCTTCTCACTTCATGAAATGGCATACAGTGAGGTATATCATTTGCCCGTTAAAGTACTAAATGTAATGTGCATAGCCCATCTGAGTGTCATAATATTTCTAAGGAGCTCATCCTAAATTCAAATGTAGCCTATTTTACTTGCATTGTTTTTTTTTTTTCTCTTTTAACAAAATGCTTCTAAGCAAAATTGAACTAGAAATGACCAAAAGATATTCTTGGGTAGATATTCCCATTGTGGGTAGTCAGCCCTAAGAAGTATGGTGGCTTAAGCTATACAACTGAAGGTGTTGGTGAAATTCTTGCGATTTCAGGTATAGATTTAGTGTTCTCTTATTTTCTCTTAAGGATTTAATCATTCTTTCTTCATCTATTTCACTAATTAATGTTAAAGAGAAATTTATGTTTACTTATATATTTTTTTTTAAACAATAAAACATCATCAGATTCTCACAAAATTTTCTCTTTAAAGTTGACGCAACTGACACGAAATTCTTATATTGAACCTAAAAATATCACATTGTTCTGTTTTGTTGCTTTTGGTTTTAATTTCTTCCTACAAATTAGCAATTACTAACAACTTGGTATCCGTTCAGGTGTAGGGCTCCTTTTCTTTCAGATGATTTTGTACCCATTTGTTGAAAGGCTTATGGGTCCCATAGTGATTACACGCACCGCAGGCGTAAGCTTTCTATTCCCTTTAACATAAAAGAACTTGACTATTGTGACATGACATTTTTTTTTTTAAACTTTCTAACATATTTTGCATTTTTTCCTGTGTTGCATTTGAATATATGTTTGCAGATTTTAACAATTCCCATTCTACAAGCCTTTCCGTTCATGACTTACTTGACTGAGTGCACTCTCTTCTTTGTATTAAATTGTGCATCTTTAGCACTGAATGTTTTAGAAGTGAGTATATTTACCATTTGAAAAGGACTTTATATTTATAACATCATTTTTTAATGAATGGTTATTTAACAACTGTCTAAACAAGCATTCTCAAAAATTGTCTACAAATTGTGTGTATACACAAAATAGAAATATTTGATTTATGCCGGCACCTCTAGAAGTATAATGACATTTGATATTTTCTTTGGAATTCTTTCCACTTCAATATCCTAAGTTAGAACCTAAAATGTTATATGTGTGTGTTTAGTGGCTTTCAAACCTAGTACATTATGTATGTATTTAATAACTTATCACTCTTACTATCACAAAAAATAAAAATAAAACACTTAATTTGTGTGCACACTTAATTAAAGGGAAAACTCAAGAATCTCTAACGCAAGTTGATTGCTTCTTTTTATTTTTTATATTTCAAACATTAGGTATCAGCAATAACTGGTATATACCTTCTCCAAAATAAGGCTGTGGTAATTTTCTTCTCTTAGTTTATATATCATGATGTTTTGTTAGATCCTCCTCTTGTCTTCCATTGAGTTCTAAAATTATAATTATAACTAAAAAAATTAATATCATTACAGCAACAAAAGCAAAGAGGAGCTGCCAATGGCTTAGCATTGACTGCAATGTCTGCATTTAAAACCATAGGTCCAGCTGTAGGTGGTGCAATGTAAGTATCCTCATTCTTTCCTTAATTCTCTGCTAACAAGTTTTGACTAGATTGAACCCAATAAGTTCATCATATTAAATATTAATATAGGAGTGGATCGAGATTCCCTGCAGTTTCTTTTTCATTTTTACTACACTTTTAATGCATAATGGAATTAATTAAAATAATATATATTAAAAGGGCTAAAATATAAATATGTAAGGACTTGTGAAAAATTTAGAATTTTGACGGGAATAAATACATGTTAATCATTTTTTTTTCTAATTTCTTTGCATGATATTTATACATATCTCCATGCTTTTTGCAGTTTTTCTTGGGCACAAAAGCGAAAAAATGCCACCTTTCTACCTGGTATCCTTTTTTTTTTTTTTTAATTGGTCAAGTCTCTAACATTATTTAAGTCTTGCTAGTTTGATCAGTTTGTACAGTTTGATAATTAAGGTATTTAAGCAGCTACCCCTTGCATGCAGGTAATCACATTGTTTTCTTTTGCATAAATGTGGTTGAAGTTGTTGGAGTGCTGATGACTTGCAAGCCATTCACTCGTGAATTGAAGTAGGCGAGATAATTTAGATGAAGAAAAGATTTAAGATCTAGGAATCATTTGAACTATAAAAGTATGTTCATGTTTTTTTCTTTATTACGGTTCTAATTTGCATTTTTGGTCTTGGATTTGTTGCGAATAGCAAAATTGAAAACCAATGTAGGAATATGTTGTTAGAATTTTCATATGTACTTGCATAGTTTAGAGTCCTTTTAATTAAAACTTGAATTACATGAATGCCAAATAAATATTATGAAAAGCTCATATTAATTAAATTGACACTTAAATCTAATATACAGTTATGAACCTTGTCACTATACTTTACATGTTGGGTGTATTTAGCCCAATAGGATTTTGTATACACATGATAGGTCCCTACTCCCACCCCAAAGTCAATCCTGCAATCTTCTAATTACGATTAGCAAATATTTTTTCCCTTCAATTGCTAGGGTTCGAGAGGAATGTATCTGCAAAAGATCATTTATATTAAAATCAATAGATTCACTGCCTTTTCAATGTAAGTAATTTTAATTAATATTTAATATTGTATTGGCATATAATTTATGCTATGTAATATGAATTATTTTATCTATAATTGGTTCAAATTTTATTCCAATTCATGCAATTGGTTTCAGAGCAATTATTTCATCATGTTACATGTCTAAATTTTATGCAAATTTGAATGGAAAATTATATGTATTATATTGTTCATAAAATCAAGAAAAGTTGTGAATTCTTTATTTTAAATCTAGTATCTTACAACAAAATTGATCTTGATTATGTATGTATGTATGAGTTTTTAGTTATCATAGATGTATTTTCACAAATTAATTGAGGAATATGTTGACTATTATCTAGGTTTTATGATAAAACATGAATCAGTACTTATGGCTTATCCAAAAAATGATTTTATCAAAATTAAAATGATTTATGGTTTAAATCATCAAATTGATTCATGTTTCTATCATAAAACAATGGGCTCGACAAAAATCATGTTTCAATTTGATCTAAAATAGAGTGAATTGGTGTATGGATGAAAATTTTGGACAAAGCAGGCTTGGTTTATTTTTAGTATTTTTTTTTTTGACAAATTACAAATTGCATGATTTTTCAATTTTCTTCAAATTGATTCATTGGAGTGTTTTAGATGTATTTTATCTTGAAAACCTATATAAAAATTTGCATAAAATGCATTATTTTTGAACCAAGTCGAAGCTAGTTTGAAATGGGTCATAAAACCCAATTATAAGCATTTTGGACAACATATAAGGCCTGCTAGGTGTCACTAGCTGACCTTGTGACTAATTCGATAGGCAAATATGTTTGATTTTGAACAAAATATGACATAAAAATTAAGCATGAAGAAGAGGTCCATTGCTATGAATTTGGAAGCAAATGCATTTCTGTATTATTTTTCATGTTTTAGGGTATTTGTATCTTTTTAGCATAGATCATTTGTCTACTACAAGTAGAAAATCACATGGTTATAATCCTTTCATTTTTATCTTGGCGTCAATATATTATGGTGCATTAGTACTCTTCCAAGCTGAAAAAACAAAATCCTTTGTCAACTCAGAAAAAGTATATCCACTTCTATTAGAAGGGCCTTAGCTTTATAATGCTCTTTAAAAGGAGTGTGTCTGGTAACCCTAGTGAGCACTATGGCATAGCTTAGGGGTTAGAGTGGGGTGGTTTAAAGACTCTCCATACACAAACTATGTAATGAGATATATATCAATAAACTGGCATTATCCCTCTCCCTATTTAAAAATAGTCCCTTCTCAATATATACAAGAGGCTACTTATGCGAGACATTCTTAAGGCTTGGAATACGTAGATGCTTCAACTACACACTCATGTTATCTACGGACATATTGGGCATAAGATTTCATTGCATAGGTGATTGAAATCTATTTTGCCCCATTATCTATTCAAGTGTGGCTTGAGTAATTGAAAGGCATGCATGTTAGCCAAGAGTTAGCATCATGTACCAGAAGATACAATTAGAAGAGCTACAGGACTATGACACTGACATGACATGGCCTTGCCTACTTGTGGGCGAGGCATGTACCAACCCACATGCCGCCTTCTCGATGATCATTGAAGGCAATTCAAATATTGTTTGCCTTAACTCTTTGAGGCGATTTTTTTGCCATTTTTTCAAAATTTGTTGGAAATAAAAATTAAAAATTTATTATTCACCCTATGTATTTGAATATTAATTTGATATTATTTGGATATAAATTTTTTATCATGTAATTCCTATAAGTTAAGATACTGCATATAGTTTTTCCCATATGATATGATATTGTTTGAATGTTAAATTAATTTTATATGATTATATGTATGAAAGTATTTTCATGTAGGAATTATTAATTGCTCAGATTATGCTATGACATTTTATATAACTTTGTACCCACATATCATCGAACAAGTTGCATAAAATTTTATTGAAAATTAAATTATCTAGTTTAGTATATAGAAGAGTGCTAAGTTAATAATATTCATATCTTATTGGGATGATATTTTTAACATAGTTTGCTGGTGATAGTATGAAAGCTAGGGTTGAGATTATGTTTCTAGAATTCTAAATACTGTATTGGTGTTGATTTTTAGGAATGTGATAATTGATCCTTATATTGTATTACAGAATCTTAAATGCCCTATGAGTGTAAGGTTTTGTAGTATGATACTATTTAGAAATTACATAGTTTCTAAAGAAATTTCGTAGCATAACCATGTTAAACTTGCGTTATAGAAATTTATGATTAATTTCATAAATTGCTATTTCCTAAGCTTTTTTGTATTTGCAATTGACTTCCATGAAAATGTTGAATGTGACTTATTATGAGGAGTAGGCTAACTTGTTAAGGTTGTATCTGGTAATCACCAATTTGGACTTGGCATTGAGAAAGGAGGAGCCAATTATTGATGATAACTCTATTGCTATGCAAAGGGCCCTTCATGAAAAATAAACACACTTGAATAGTGTGTGCTTGATGATTATGAAGTGCACCATGGACAAAACCATTAAGCAGAACATTTTTGACTTTACAAATGCCATATCTTTTCTAGACTATATAGCAAAGAAATTTGTGAAGATTGATAAGGACAAGAAAGGTCATTACCTCACTTGGCTAGAGAAAATTACTTGTGATGGTGTTAGTGAAGTTTGTGAGCACCTCATGAAGCTAATGCATTACTAGAATTGTCTAAAGGCCATGAAAGTGGACTTGGGAGATAGTTATCTAATTTGGTGTCCATTGGAATCTCTTTTTACTCAATTTGTTATTCTTAGGACATCATATCACACTTAGAACACTAAATGGACTATCAATAAGATGATTTCTATTATTAGTCAAGTGAAAGATAACATGAAGAAAGAAAAGATTGACAATACTCACTTTGTTTCACATGAATCAAGTGCTGAGCATAAGAATAATTTACATTAAAAGAACAATAAAGGAAAATCCAATTTTGAGAAGAAGAAAGTTGAGATGAATGTGCATCACTAAAGAACTAAGAAATATTTATCCAAAAGGACCTATAAATTCTATAAGAAGTATGGGCACAAGAAAGTAGACAACTTTAAGCTTAAGAAATGGATTGAGAAGAAGAAGAAGCAAGATATTTCTTTAGCTCTACTGTGTTTTGAATCAAATATTATGGATGTTCTATCAAATACTTGGTGGGTAAACACTAATGCAACTATATATGTTATAAATTCATTATAGGGGCTAAAAAATAAAAGGAAGCCAAGTGATGGAGAGTTGATAGTCAAATTGGGAAATGAAGATAAAATACAAGTAGGGCATATAGGAGTAGCAGCTCAATACAAAAAATTCATTATATTTGTGATGTTCATTTCTTTAATATTGTGATGGTTTTACCCTCTATAAATAATATTGTGATGGTTCAATCAATCGTTACAAAATTCCTACTGCATCATAATTTTGCAATGGTTCCTTCCAATCATTGTTATAATAGTTGCAAAGTTAATTTTTACTTTTAGTTTAGCAGTATTGCAATTGTCACTAATTGATAAAAAAAAATTCTTTTTAATTTAGTAAGGGTTGTAAGTATAACTAATCGATTTTAAAATTTTTTGCTTTTAATTTAGTAGGGGTTGCAACTATCACTAATTGATTGTAAAAAAATTTACTTTTAATTTGGTAGGGGTTGTAATTGCCGCTAATGTTTCTATTTGTTCTTGATTTTAATAATTTTTCATTTCTTCCTTTTTATATTAAGCAAGTCCAATTAAAAATATTTTGTCACAAACATTTCAGTTATGCACTGCTTATAAACCACAGCCAAAGAACAATTCAAAATTATTCACTTTCATTAACATAATTTTAGAATCATTTTGTAGTCCAGATAAATTTTGAAAATAAAAATATATTTATAATCCATACAAATTTTATCATGTGCAAAACAGAAAAAATTCTAACAAATTCTAGATATAATCTAAACTAGTAACATATTCAAAATCATCACTTTGAGCACCTCGTCGCCAATAGAGATTAGCACTAGATAATCTTGCAACTATGAGTGAGTTTTGAAATTATGTTCACTTATCTCATCAACGGGCTGAAAGCAATAAAAGCACTAACACAATCAATCAATTTATCATTATTTTATAAAGTGATTCACATTTTTGCAAATAAAAACATTCCTATCGTATGAACCATAATAATAGCAATTAAAGTCAGTGAACCACGACCACTACCAGAGCTAAAATAATAGCACAATAATAGAACCAGGGCCCATTACAAATACCACTAACAATTAAAGGGAGCAATAATAGCCTATAATTAACTCCATAACATCCTCTAAAGATTAAATGTAGAGCATAAGATTGTTTTTACACAATAAATAAAGATAGTGATGGATGATTAAGACCTATGACCAACCATGTCATTATGGCCGTAGAGGCCTGTGATCAGATTTCTTCAATTTTTATTAATATTAAAGAGAAACAACAGCTTCTCCCCCTTTTTTTTCTTTTTGTTATAAAAAAAGTCAAATGCTGATGATAGTGAGATCTTACATTTGGGACATTGAATGTTTGCCAAACATGATGCAGTTTCCATAAGAAAACAATTGATGAGGAAATACAAGTCAGCATAACCATATATTCCCATAATAGCTTATAACAAGGAATAAAAATAATTTAACACGAATTGTATACGACTTACTGATTATTGCTTGTCAAAGAGGATCCAAACAAGTCCCTATCACATTTAGCAAACAGTTAAGGCTTGGATAGCTTCTTAAAATTGTGAAAAAGAAAAGAAAATGATAGTATGCAAATGGAAGTAATCTTACATGCTTCCTTGTTGACATGTCAACTGCCCTGGGTCTGCAATGGCAAAATTGTTAAATGACAAATCTCTATCCACAGTTTATATAAAGTGAAATATTGTTATATTTCGTCCCATGTCTATTTTCTCTTAGTTTTTCGTTATGTCTATTTATTTAGTTCCATGTCTATTTTCTCTTAGCTTTTCATTATGAAATATTGATATTTTTCCAGAGCTTATTTTATATGTGTGACATTTGGTTTATTGGTAATAATGCATGAATTTCAAGGTCTGTGAAATCTAAAAATAGTCAAATTTGGTGGCACATATTGTTAGTCCTAATGATGAAAACATGAAAGACCAACTTAGAGATCATTAAGAGGCATTGCATGTTTCAAGTGGACCTGTGACAAAGGTAAGGCCAAGAAGATGGAAGAAGCAATCTAAGGACTTTGTCATGCATTTTAGAGTGCACAAGAGGGGCTTGGACTTAGAAGTTCAAGGGTATTGTGTTTGGAGGCTTTGCCATCCACTTAAGGGCTAAATAGGAAGCCATTTTGGGAGGCCTTGTAGCTGGCTCTCATTCTTGTTTATATTTTTGGGTTGTTATTTTGTGTTGTATTATAGGGCTATCTTTAACCTTGCTATGGCTTTGTTTTGGGACTGTTTGACCTTTTTATTTCCTTTATTTTTCTAGGTGAATCAAGACTTGGGTTTGTGTTGTTTGTGGTCTATTTAGAGACTACATGTGTTTAGCCAGCTTGTTTTTGGCTAATTAGTTGGCCATGTTTTGGATCTAACTTGTTTATTTGGTTCTGTGGATTGATGTTCAGTTGGGCTTATTTAGGACTTGTAACCCAACCCATATTTAAGCCTAATTGCTATGAGGTGAGGCATGTTTCCCTCACCATTCAGATTTGACAAATTTAGAAATTAAAGAGTATTTCTTCTTGGGTTCTTGTAGAACTTGAAGACTTACCAAAAAGATTACTCTTTATAGTATCTAATTTCCTCACTTATCACTCCTTCTACCTATCTAGAGTGTGGTGTGAATATCTTTCTTTTTCCTTTAAATTTTTGGTGCTGAATTTGCTAAATCGGGGATAGATTATTGGGCATCTCCATTGGAAATCACATCAGTTTAGTATCAAAGCTTCAGCTCTTCCAATTCAACTGATATCTCTTCAATTTTCCCTTATTTTTGCCTTAACTTTCCTTCCAATTTTTTGTTGTATGTCTTTAATTTTTTGTGTACATTTTTTAACTCAATTACTTGATGAATTGGTGTCCAAATGAGTTGCAAGTATTGTTGAATTTTTCTTCTGACAATGTTTAGTTTTTGCTACTCTGTTTGGTTCAATTTTTCTTGATTTTCTGCATCAATTTTATGCAGAAAATTTTGAGATCTTGTTGCACACTAAGTGTTTGATGTTAGCTTTGCTTGAGTAAAATTTTTTCTAGTTTTGCTTCATTTCTATTTTATTTCCTTGCTTGTTCTAATAAAGGTTATGCTAAAATTTCTACAGAATTTTTATCTTATTCTTTGTTGTATTAAGTGTTTGTTGATTTGTTTAAGTGTCATTTTGCTTTGTTCTTGTGCGTCAATTAGTGTGGGACTAAATTACACATCATTTGGTGTGATTTAGAATCATTTCTTGCCACAACAATATTGCTTAATATTTTTGTCCCCTGTTTACTCTATTTTGGCGAAAACTTTGGCCTAATTTTTCTAGAATTTTTGCTACTGCCTTAGCTTAATTTTGATTGTGTTTTTCACCTTAGACATATTCATTTTGAGTACATAAAATTGGAAGTTCTTTTGTGCCAATTATGATTGAATTTAATAGCCTTTGGGCTGCTCAAATTTATGTTAAGCATTGCAAAAACAAAATAATTCCCAACAGCAAAGAGAAGTATTGTGGAAAAAAAAAGAAAGGAGAAGAAACAATAGTGGAAAGACAAAATCAAAGAAAAGAAAAGTATGAAAGGAAAAGAAACAAAAGAAACAAATAAAGACAAAAAAAAAGAGCAAAAGAAAAATTGCAAAAAGTCAAGTGTTGTTCAACACAAGAAAAAAATTTTCCAACTTTTTGAGCTTAGTCCTAAGAAATCTTGTGAGTTTTTTTGAGTCAATTTCCTTTGTAATTAACTTGAATATGTTTTTGTTGGATTGCATGATCAAAATTCTAGCTTAGAATTCAAAGTCTGGTGCAATTGCTTGATATCTTCCCCTATTTTTCCTTGGAATACCCTAAAAATTTTCTGCCCTGCACTGAAATTTTGGTGTTGGCTGAAACTTTTACTCCTTGTGTTGTCCAATTCCTTTGGTGTTTCTTGCTAATTCTTTGCTTCTTTGTTGTTGTTGGTTCATGACACATTTTAGTGATTTGAGTGTTATGTGATTTTAATTGCTACATCTTGTAAAATCCAAGATTTTGTAACTTAGTTCGCAAAGAACTTAAAGGAGAAGACTAGAGTGGTAAAAGGCAAGTGTGTGTGAGCACAATGGAGGGTAAAAGCCTAGTTGTGTAAACAATCACGAGTAGAGTGAATTAAACATTTGTGAAGGTGTGATTTGATGATGTCCATATTTTCCTAACATTTATTTTGCAAAATTTATTTCTTGCTCAAAGATGGAAGGTAAAAGATCTCAACTCTATGATGTCATGTTTACTCTTAGAGCCATGAAACAACAATTTGAAAGAGTAAATGTGAAACTTGATGGACTTGGTGAAAACATCACAAATGTGGAGAATAGTAAACATTCCCATAAGAGAAGAACTAGAAGAACTCATGACTAACATGAAATAGTGATGGGGATTGGAGAGTTTAAAGAGAAAAAGAGAAGTTGTCCACTTCTTCCTATAAAACCAAATGAAGTGAAAGAAGAAGAGATAGAAGCATTTTGGGTAAAAGACATGAGAAACCTAGAAGAGAAAGGGTAGATTCAAAACTTCACAATATCAAGTTAACAATTCTATCTTTTCAAGCTAAGAGTGATCCGAAAGCCTACCTTGAATGGGAGAAGAAAGTGGAGTTAGTCTTTGCTTATCACAATTATTCGGAAGAAATGAAAGTAAAATTGGCTTGTGGAATTCATTGATTATGCTATCATTTGTTGGGATCAACTTGTGTAAAGTAGAAAAAGGAACTTGGAAAGACCCATGGCAACTTGGGAAGAGCTGAAAACCATCATGAGAAAGAGATATGTCCCTTCACACTATTGTAGAGAGTAGTATCAAAAGCTTCAAGGCCTTACTCAAGGTTCCAAAAGTGTTGAGGACTATGACAAAGAGATGGAAGTGGAAAAGTTAAGAGCAAATGTGGCGAAGGATAGGGAGGCCACTATGGCATAGTTCCTTCATGGGCTAAACCGTGACATTGCCAAAATAGCTAAGCTACAATACTATGTGGAACTTGAAGACATGGTACACATGGCAATGAAGGTGGAGAGACAACTCAAGAGAAAGATCTCTTCTAAGGTTGCACATCAATCAAGTTCATCTTTGAAGAGTAATTGGGATAAAAGGCTTGATTTAAGAGACTTCTAAGCTACTAAGAGGACTATGGTTAAGACTTCCTCAAAACCAAAGGGTGAAGATGCAAAAGGAAAAGGCAAAATGGAAGTGCCACAAAAGCAAAGAAACATCAAATGCTTTAAATGTTTAGGGCATGACCATTATGCTTATGAATGCCTTAACAAAAAGGTCATAACTATGAAAGCCAATAGAGAGTTAGAATCAGCTAGCGAGCAAGAAAAGGAGGAAGAAAGCTCTAATTCAAGTAGAGAAGAGAGCAATGGTGCGTGTGATGTAGCTGTTGAAGGTGAAATAGTAGTAGTGAAGAGAACTTTGAATACCCAAACTAAAGAGTGTAATGAAGAGTAAAGAGAGAGCATCTTTCACACTAGATGTCATGCCATGAGCAAGGTTTGTAATGTGATTATTGATGGGGGGAGTTGTGCAAATGTTGCTAGCACAATCATGGTTAAAAAGTTAGCCTTGCCTGCCCTAAATCATCCCACTCCTTACAAGCTTCAATGGTTGAATGAAAGTTAGGAGGTAAAGGTCTCTAAACAAGTGTTAGGTTCACTCTTTATAAGAAGGTATAAAGATGAAATTTTATGTAATGTTTTTCCTTTGCAAGTTGTCCATATATTGCTTAGTAGGCCATGGCAATTTGATAGACATGTCATGCATGATGGCTACTTGAATTGATATAGCTTCAAGAAGGACAACAAAACTATTAATCTTGTACTCCTCACTCCTAAGAAAATTTTGAAAAATCAAACGAAAAGAGAGAAGAACAAAAGAGCAAGAGTGAAACAAAAAAGACTACGAATGGAAAAAAAAAAGAGAGAAAAATTAACAAAAATGAGTTAAGAGAAGAGGAAAAACAAGAGAAAAAAAGAGGAATGCTTTTGCCAAGACTAGTGACATTAGGCAAGCCATGTATATGGATCGGCCTATACTAGTCTTGATGTTTAAGGGAGCTAGTTTGAATGATGACCTTGATTCTAATACTTTACCTAGTGCTTTGCAAGAATATTAAGAGTTATTTGCCAAGAAAGTCCACCACGGTTTGCCACTTACAAGGGGAATAGAGCTTTAATTGATTTCATTCCTAGAGCCTTCATTCCTAGCTGGCTAGCATATGAAACCAACCCTAAAGAGGCCAAAGAAATCCAAAGACAAGTGGAGGAGCTCATGGCAAAAGGTTACACTAGAAAGAGCATGAGATGTGGTTCTCGTCTTACTTATGCCTAAGAAGGATGGATCATGGAGGATGTGTGTTGGTCACCACCCAATCAACAAAATCACTATAAAATATAGATATCCTATCCATAGGCTTAATGACATATTAGATGGATCACATGGTTCTTGTGTGTTCTCAAAGATTGATTTAAAGTATAGTTATCATCAAATTAGAATGAAATTGGGTGACAAATGGATGACTACATTTAGGCCCCGTTTAGTTTAATATGTGGAAAGGGAAAGGGAATGGAATCAAATAAGGAGAAGAAAGAGAATGGAAACTGTTATTTACTTGAAATATTTAGTTCAGTCATGAAACGCAATCAGATTATTTGTGATTACCTTTGTTGTTATTTGGTTGTCAGGAAATATGTTTTCTAGAAATAAAAATACAATCCATTTTATAAATATCAAATTTTATTATTTTTAAAAATTTTAATTTCTTATTTTATGAAACAAAAATACTTTTATTAAAAATAATTATTTAATAAATA
>JANHAO010011529.1:0-16910 GCA_026873985.1 Saraca asoca | reverse complement strand
CAAAGGGATTTTCTGGGGAAGGGGTTCGGCCAAGTGAGGTCCTCTGATGAAAAATTTTGAAATTTCCCTCTTTTTAGCCGGACCGGTTCCTACACGTATAACCCTTTTTGTTTGTATAAGTCTTATGTTCAAAGGTCTGAAAAACAGAGGAAACTCTGCCAGATTTTCAGTAGACCTGTTATGTAAATGTTTGAATGTGTGCATATGAAATTGTGAGTCTTTAGTATAGTTTGCATTGTCAGGCTTGTAGGAGTGTTCCTAACAGTGACCTTCTATGCTGGTCATGTTTCATGGATTAGGGTGTGACATATGAGAAGCCCAACAAATATAAAAAGGTGCAGATGCTCAATGGAAGGGTAGCGGCCCTCACACATTTTATGTCCAAATCAGCGATAAACATGATCTTTTCTTTTAATTGCTTAAAAATATTAATATTTTTGAATGGATTAATGATGGTGAATAAGCTTTTCAAGAGTTAAAAAAGTATCTAACCACACCACCCATATTTACTTAGCCAAAGTTGGGGCAACACTATATATATATACTTAGCAACGACCGTAGAAGCAGTAAGTATAGTGCTTATTAGAGAGGCCGAAGGAGAATAAAAACTAGTGTACTGCACAAGCTATACACTACATGGCGCCTGAAGTAAGATACCAGTAGATAAAGAAGTTAGCCTTTACCTTGCTGATAGCGTCTGGAAGTCAAAGTCTTACTTTTAGAGCCATCAGATTGTCATTCAAATGGACGCTCCAGTTTGACAAGTCCTGCAAAAACCTGACCTAACAAGGTGATTGGTAGCTTGGATAGTAGAGTTGCCAAAGTGTAGACTCATTCACAAGGTAAAGAAGGTAGTAAAAGCAAAAGTACTGGCAGACTTTGTAGTTGAATTGGCAAAAACAAAAGAGCCTGGATTGGAATGCTTGACGTGGACATTGTATGTAGATGACTCATTAAACAGTAAAGGCAGCGAGGCATAGGTGATCTTTAAAGGACCTATATATTTAGTCTTGGAATACTTGTTGAAATTTGACTTTAAGGCAACAAACAATCAGACGGAGTATAAAACATTGATAGTCAGGTTGAAGTTAGCAAAAGAAGTAGAGGCATGATTTTTAAAAGTCATGAGTGATTCTCAATTGGTAATAGCCCAGGTCAGGGGAGACTATGAAGTGAAAAAACTGAAGCTAGCAAGGTATGTTGGCATAGCTAAGAGCCTATTGAAAGAATTCAATTTCAAGTTGACAAGGATTCCAAAGGAAGAAAATGAGATGCATTGGCCAAATTATCCCGTGCTAAGACAATGATTAACAACAAAATTGTAATTTAGGAGACATAGCTAGCCCCTTGCACGGATGAAAGAATATGCACAGAGCAGGAAAAATCATAGTTAATCCCTATCATGATAAGATAAAAGAGAAGTTAAGGAGATTAAACGAAGGGTAGCACACTTTTTTTTATGGAAGGGCACAATTATATAAAAAAAGATTTTTCCCTTCCATCACTAAGGTGCCTTTGATCGAGCGGAGCCAACTATGTTTTGAGGAAAATCTATGAAGGCATTTAGGGGTTCCATATGATGGGAACAGAAATTGCGCCGAAAGCTGTTGGGTCGAAGTATTTTTAACAAAAAATGAAGCAAGAAGCCTTAGAACTCATACAAAGTTATGAAAAATGCTAGAAGTTTACAAAAGTGCAAAGACAACTAGCGATTGAACAAATATCTATTTTCTCCCTTAACTCTTTAACTAGTGGGATATCGATTTGCTAGGACCTTTCTTGAGAGCTCTCGATCAATTAAAGCATATAATAGTAACAAATGATTATTTTGCGAAATAAATAGAGATAGAATCTCTCGTAATCGTAATCATTATCTTAAATAATATATAAAAATTCATTTAAAACAATGTCATTTGCCAGAAAAAAATTTAAAAATATAAATTTTGATGTAAGAAATTTGATAATGATTTCTTTTAGGTAAAACCTTCCCGTAACAATCATATCCAATGACAAAAAGTAATTCACTAAGAGCAACTTTTAAAGCTTCCACTTAAGATATATTCATGCTCACACATTCATCATGAAAATATGAATCTCACACGTTTTAAAAAGGAAGGTTAAGGATTGTCAACAACAACTTTCAAAGCTCCTGCCTAAGGAATATTCATGTTCATACCGTTTTAAAATGAAGGTTGGGGATCTATCAAGAGTTATTCCCTTTCGTTCGTCGAGCAACCCCAATAAGAATTCCCAGGCATCCTTGAGCTGTCCAGTTCTAAAATACCCTTTTAAGCATTATATAATTATGTGCTGTCAAAGTTTGAGTTAATCCCCTTTCCACCATCTCCTGCATCAGCTCCAATGCCTTAGGCGTTCGCTTTTGCAAGCACCGCCCGTTTCCAAGTGTATTATAACCAACACCATCAGCCTTAAACATTCCCCCCGAAAACCTAGGAACAAATATTAGGCCATTTCCACTAGTCTAGACTTGCACACGTATTGAAAGACTTATTGAAAGACTTGAAGAAGAACCTGTACAAGTCGCAAAAGCTTCTACACACATATAGCTCTCAAGCTCTGTAACGCTTTCATGCCCAGAGATGACACAAATTTAAAAGTTAAAGACAATAAAAGAATACACTTGTTACGATGATATTCGTATATATAATTTTAACAGCACAAATAAAAGACAATAAAGAATACAGTTTGCTTAACTATACCATTGCTAACACTTCTTCACTTTGCTTTCTCATCTGCCTCCACAAACATCATATTTATAAAACATAAATTAACACGAAAAAAAAAAAAGGAAAAAGAAAACATGAATGAAGGAAACCTCTATCAAAAAAGTTGAACCATCTCTCGTTTCTATCGTTCTTCAACTACGCGCCTGGTGCTGCATCCTTCACTTTATTCTGCAAATACCCACCGTACTCTCTCGCATAGTCCTTCACATGGCTCGCTGTGTCATAAATCCGGCTTCGTGCATAGTCGATCCGACCCGAACCAGGTGGGTTCTGTCCTCTGAGGTAGCGGTACATCCATGATAACCCAGCCACCAAACCGACACCGAATCCGCACAAGCACAAGAACCCTGTAGCGACAAAGAGGAAAATGGTACCCCCCGGGATCCATATCGGGCTCGAAATGATGATCAACGGCGTGAAGAAGATCAGGCCCAGAACAGTGGTGGACACGGTGATACCAGCGAGGAGGAGCAAGATGGCTCCGGTGATCAGAAGGGTCAAGAAACCCACGAGCTGGGCCGAGTTCGGAGCATGCTCTTGGAGCCTGCGGAGGAATGCG
Organism: Saraca asoca; assembly: GCA_026873985.1. Taxonomy (NCBI): domain Eukaryota; kingdom Viridiplantae; phylum Streptophyta; class Magnoliopsida; order Fabales; family Fabaceae; genus Saraca; species Saraca asoca. Next base: position 13,604 of record JANHAO010011529.1, on the reverse strand, counting down.
GCGGAGGTGGTAGCATGTCTTGGTGGTGTGGCTCTCTGTGCGTGGGCTGAGTTTGGGAGACGATCAGCCATGGCAGAGAGCTTGAGATTCTAGAGAGAGAAAGGGGAAAGCAGTGAGGAGAACAGAGAGTCGGGGAATAAGAGAAGGAAGTGTCTTAAAAGGGACAAGTGGGAGGATGGCGCTATTTTGAGACAAGTAAGGGCACGCGTGGAAGAGGGATGGGGTTTTAGTCACCTTAGATGTGGGACAGATCAGTGGATGACTGACTTTTTCTTTGGGAAGGAATGTTGGTGGTGGGATCGGCTGTATTGTGGTGTGACGAATGAACTGGTGTTCTGCAATTTGGATCATGTCATCAAGGTGATAAGCTATTTTCTAGGCATGATTTTGAAAAGCTTAATGGCATCTTTGATTTTTACTTTATCACTGATTTGAAATAACGATAAAATAAGAATTTAAATTGATTTTATATATAAAATTATAGATGATAACAAATTTATATGAATTAAATTCTTTTTTTTTTTTACTTTCAAATGATGGATTAAAATTTTTTTACAAATGGGCATCAGTCACATCAAGTGATTCTATTTCTATCTATTTGCACACCTTGTAGTTACAAAGGAACACAAGATTATTCTCATGACTTTAAAATTTGAAGTTGTTTACTTAAACTTTTTTTGTTTATTAAACTTAAATTAATACAGTGTCTACGTATAAGTTATGACTAGAAATTCTGTGAATGAATGATAACATTATTACTGCCTTAATGCACTTACTCCACTTTGTTCTTTGTGAGTATTTATTTGTCCCAAATGTAGTTTTGCATGATTGATGTAACTCGTCACTAGAAAAAGCCGCTTTTTTATATAATAATGTACAATTTGAGAGGCTTAAACATCACGTAAGAATATATCAAAAGTTTTTTTTAATAAAAAATTTTAATAAGAATGAGAGATTTTCTATCAGGTAAGAGACTACTGACATACTAGAATTGTTAACAAAAATTTACTCAAAAATTGAAAGACAATGATTTAATTAATTCCTAAATATCAGAAGATCTTTTTAAGAAGGGTTGTTGATCAAGAAAGAAATTCAAATTATAATTAAAAATAATCACAAAATTTTATCTAAATTTTTACAATTAATTGAGTTAATCTATGTTCATGGCACATCTAGAGGATTAATTACATAATTATTCATTGCTTAATTTATCCTATGTACATAGTACAGCATATAAAATTGGCCCCAATTAAACCCCAGAGCCCGATGAGGTGCGCCTTATGTATTGCCAAGCATTCAAGTCACTTGATAAAATCAGTTTTAGTGACATGGCATTTTCTTTTTAATTAAATGACGCTTCATTTGTCGTCACTCTAGAAACAAAATTTCCCTTACAGCTTCTTCAAACAGGTCAATTTTAAGTATGGTGTATCATGCGCGCATAATGATACAGCAAGAGCTTATCCAACCACTCAGAAAGTACAGGGTTGGCTTACATCATCCACTACCCACTTATTTTGTTTTCTCTAAACACTATTTAAAACCTAGTCTTGCAGAATCCCTCCTTATTGTCAAGCTTTTGCATTTGACAATATTATATCCAATCAAAATAAACAATTCAGCAGTCAAACTTTGCTGCATTTTTTATATGATCAGGCTATTATTTAACCAAGAAATATGCTATTATGATTAACAGGAAGAAGACGAAGAAGAAAGCTACTAGCTGCACCTCTTGAACTTTAACCTTGCCATTTCCAGAAAAGGCATTCTTGCAGCTCAATTCTATTGTGCTTCCTGTATTCTCTGTAAAGGCATTGTTGCAGCTCAATTCTATGGTGCTTCCTTTATTCTCAGGAATGGTATCATTATTACTGGGGTCATCACCAGAATATTCATCTGAGCTGCTTGGTTTCTCATATTGCTCTGCCTCAGGCTCATTGAAACAAGCAGTAGTACTTGATGTCAGCTCCATGTCTTGGCTACAGCCTATATCTGTCATCGTTTCATTATCATCACTTGGATCTGAAGATGAAGATGAACATGTATCTGGCATGTATACATATATTGATGGTTTAATTGAATCATTGAAAGATACTCTCTTCAATCTCGGGGTAATCGGTGAAGCCCATGATTTCGAAGAGTAATTCTGCTTATCTGTTTCCTGGGTCGCCTTAATCTCTGAATTACCATTATCAGTGCCATTCTTTCTTGGCATTGACTGATTTTCTAGAACCATCGACACGGAAAATCTGCGAATCAGGCCTGGTCGGCTTGGAGAATTTCCTTTCAGGAATCCACCTTTTGGTGAAATTGCTTTGGAATCATCTTTTCTTCTCTTCCACCTCTTCATTCTATGAAGCAAACTGGAACTCTTGTTGCTGCTACTTCGGCTACTGGAGGAGCTTTCTGGGGTGGTGGTAATATCAATTTCATCACTCTCACCAAATGTGGCATTTGAAGAAGAAATGCTGTCAAGTTCAGGATCAGATGTTAATGCTTCAATTTCCTTACACAATGCGTTTTCTGAATTCTGAACGAAATCATTTCTTGAGGCCTTTCTGGATCCTTTTTTATGTTGATTGGCTTCAAACCTCATGCATGTGTAAAGCCAACGTTGGTACACAAGTTCCTGGACCATGTCAAATCTGTTTCTCTGCAATCTTTCAAATTGTTCTGAAAGTTCTTCATTGACATCCCTTAAACCAGTTATTTCCTTCCTTATCTTGGCCACCATTTTCTCCTGCAGCATATCAATAGCTCATCGTAAGTGCTAAAGACAGAGTTCATTAAATACTCAAGGATAGGATTAGATATATCGACCTCCCTAACTTGAAACGTGAATACAACACTTGATTATTTTATCTCATGCTTAAATTCATATTAAATTAAGAGAACACAGGTGGTAAAGGTCAAAATTTATAAGTTAGAACTGAAGCCATGAATGAGTCTACTATATCCCTGGCAGCATCAATGGGCTACTCACTAGTTTGAAAAGATGAGCAATTCCTACCAACTGAACCACTAATTCTTATCAGCTTGAAAATAATTTATAAATAATTTGTAAAATCATTCTTTCATGAAGTGCTCCCACCTTCTTTTTCATTATTTCTTCAGCAGTGGTCAACTTAATTCCTACTTCCCTCTTTTCTAATTCAAGCTCTTTGTTCTCCCTCTTCAATGCCAAAACCTCCAATTCTATATTTTCAAGAGCTTTAAGCTTCTTATTGACCAGATCATTTCCACCGGAGCATTCATACTTCTGAAACTCATTCACTTGCTGTTGGAGTATCAGTATCTGCTTATTGGCAGGACTTTCATTTACATCCTTTTTTCTTTGCATCCCATTTACCATTTTCTTGGCAATTTCTAGCTGCTTCTCTGCCAAGACAGTCTCTTTTAATTTTTCTTGAAGAACTTTGTTTTCTCCCTGCAAAGAATCAATGGTTATGTTGAGCAAGTCCAACTTTGATGTCTTCTCATCTATTTTCCTTCTCAGTTGAGCAAAAACTGATTTCTCTTCCTTCAGAGAATTCAATTCAAGCAGTTTTCTTTCAAGATTTAATTTCCTCTCCTTGTAGTTCATCACTAAATTCTGCAACAGCTCAATTTCTGCTGCATTTCGTCGCACCGCAGTTTCATTGTCTTCTTCTTCTTCTTCTTCACTCTGCAACATATTCAATCACTAATCAATTTCTTTTGACTATATTTCTTTTGGTTGTTTCACAATACAGGCTGCACTTGCAGTATTACACAAAAAATGGAGAGCTTACCGCATGATTAGTATTTGAAATGATAATTTCCTTCTCTCCAAGCTCGTATTGAAATTGTGACTCACGGCTTCCTAAAATTTATCAAATGCAATAAAGCAATGCTTACATAAAATGAACACTTAATAAGGCTTAAATAACCAGTAAATAGTAATCTTTTATGGGATGAGGATTGCTAGTAGAAGAATTTACAGAGAAAAACAATGGAGGTACCCGGAGATGTTATTTTGTTGTTTTTCTTTACATGAGAGACGTTTTTAATATGTGAAACTGAGAGTGCAGTAACTGAAGCCACAACCAGGAAGCTCACTCTGATTAACATGTAGTCCTGCCTGCCTGCAAATCACTGCTGCGATTTGGTTGCATCACTGTGAATATCTGAAACTCTGAAGGTTCACCATCACATCATTCTTATCGACTTCTAAGGGAGGAGGCTAAGTTAAAAATATCAATACAAACTGAATGAAGCTCATCACTCAGTAGTGGTTGGCTTTGTTTAAGACACTGGAATTTACTGTCCTTAGAAGAAAAAGCAACCCACTTTTGTCTTGTTACTTTGCCGTGGAAAGACAAAAAAAGCTAAGATATTGGCAAGTGTTAAATTTCATAACCATAATAATATATATATATATGTATATATAAACAATATTACCGACACTTACTTTATTTCAATTAGAACAAATGAAGACAATTGGGTCACATAAAAACAATTCGGAGCATATAAATAAGAATTTGAAAAATAAACAGAGTGTACTTTACTGCAATTGTTTATTCCAAACACATAGCGCCTCTACCCTATCGAATACATTCACATTCTTGAGATAATATTGCGGGAAATATAGAGACGGAGGGAAAATACTAATGGGTCAAAATACCCGATATTAAGACCACAAATATAGTAACTTGTCAGCGACGCTTCAGAAATTTTCAACGAAACCCTAATTTTCCTTTACGAAATTTCTCCATGGCATTAAAATCCATTTTTTCTTTTCCACCAAATTCTTTGTGATTTGAATTCTAGCGATTAACCCATTGGTCCGATGGATGCACGGCGGGTCTCCCGGGCAGTGATCGACCCGAAAGTCCGGCAGGTGGGTTTCTTTACTCCCACCACTCCACAACCGCCTCTCCCGGAACCCGCCCCGCTTGAGTCGGGTTCTGCTCATCCACTGTCGGAATCGCCGGCGATCAACTCGCTTTCTCCTGTCATGATTGCCCCGCTACGTCATTTATCCGAGAGGACGGCCGCCATGCCGGTTCCGGAGTCGGGGTTCCGGCATCATGCTTCAGGAGACCATGTGCCAGTTGGGAGCTACAATGCTTCGGAGTCGCTGCTGGGAATATCGCCGGCGGCGTCGCCGTCGAGTCGGGTTGGATTTGTCGACGGAGAATTCTCCGAGGATAACTCTACTGGGGGCTGGTTTCGCCTCAGCAGTTCAGGGAAGTTTGCTTCGAGCTTTCCGGGGCGAGGTTCCGATTTGACGGTGATGAAGCCTACGGAAAATTCAGCAGGGAATAACTTCAAAGTGGGAACGGATATGCAAAAAACGGCTGGCGTCTCTGGTAAGGGTTTATAACTAGTATACATGAGTATGGTGTAATCATCGTAAGTATATGCTTGTTGACAACAATTGCGATGTTGCATGAATGTGTTTGGCGGTTTATTGTGGAATTCAAGCTAGGGTAGAGATGTTATTGTATGAACAGTATCTGATTCTGGTTTGTCTTATGCATTGTAGTAGACACTCAACAATTGGCTGGAATGGAGTTTACATAGGGAATATTTTGGAAATTTCAAATACTTATATTTTGCACAGTGATATTTTTCTTTTTTTACCTATTGAGCTTTATTTTGTGCCTTGGTCCAGGACTGTTGTTTCCTATGTATACTATTTTTCTTCTGATGATGTCTGAGTTTACATAGAAATAATTTCTGTATGTCTTAATTATTGCCATAGTAATGGAGAAAGAAAATTCTACCAAAAAGAGGGAAGAGGTTGTTAAAGAAGTAAACCATAATCAGTCATCCAGTTCTAAGCCACTGAAAGCAAAAACTACCAAGGCTGAGAGACGAGCCCTTCAGGAGGCACAACGAGCTGCAAAAGCTGTTTCAAAAGGTTAGGTCATCCTCTTTTTTAATAAAAGTAGGCTTATTTATTTATGGAGAAATCTATGCACTCTTAATACAGTTCTTGAAACCCATGCTTATGCTTTTGATTGTTGATCTCATCCAGCTGGGGGAAATAAAGCTGTCTCTGAATCTGGCAGAGCAAACCCAGGGAAAACTATGAAGCAGTCTTCACAAAAGAAGGATGGCCCTCCGGTTGCATCTTCAGTGTCTACTGACAAGAAAACTGGTGACTGCTGTCTGGAGAAAGAAAGGAAGAAAGATGCTCCTCCTCCACGAATGCAATCTGATGACAAGAACTGCATAGAAAAGGCTAAAAGGCGTGCTGTTGTCAATCAAACAGAAGCTAGAAATAGAGTTGAATTATTTCGGCATTTGCCTCAATATGAACATGGGAATCAACTTCCTAATCTCAAGTCGAAAATTTTCCTACTTGATTCAGTACATCCTGCTGTGTTCAAGGTTCTCTTCTGGAAATTCATAACTTTGGTTCAAAGCAGCATAGCATTTGTTTGTTGACAAGGTCAATTAGAATTGTGATATAAATATGAAAACTAAATACTCCTTCATAAAAGTCCACAATTTATGCATGTCTCTGCAAAGTCTATCATCATATCAATTCTCCAATTTTTGTTTTTCATTATTATGATTTAAATTTTTTAACTTATGTTCTCATTACTATGGAGCTTTGAACTGCTGAGAGAGTTCCTGAATAGACCTGATTATCAGATTCATGCAAATGACTTAAGAAAAATGTGCTCATATGCCTCTTTTGTATACAGGTAGGATTATCTTATTTGACAGGAGATATATCGGGGGGTAATTCTCGTTGTGTAGCAATGCTAAGAGCATTTCAGGAAGCCATTAAAGACTACTCTACACCTCCCGAAAAGGCTTTGGTTAGGGATTTAACTGCAAAAATCAGTAGTTATGTATCATTTTTTACTGAATGTAGACCCCTATCGATCAGCATGGGAAATGCGATTAGATTTGTAAAAGATTGTATTGCCAAGTTGCCTTTATGTCATTCAGAATCTGAGGCAAAAGCTGCTCTTTGTTCTGATATTGAACGGTTCATTAATGAAAAAATAATTCTTGCCATTAAGGTGATTGTTGAACAAGCCGCTACAAAGGTTAGGGATGGAGATGTTCTTCTTACCTATGGATCATCAGGAGTTGTTGAAATGATTCTTTTATATGCCTATGAACTTGGGAAGCAGTTCCGTGTTGTGGTAGTAGATTCACATCCAAAGCTTGATGGCCAGGCCTTACTTCGTAGGCTTGTGGCGAAGGGCCTGAGTTGTACATATACCCATATCAATGCTGTTTCTTATATCATGCCTGAGGTGACACGAGTTTTTCTGGGAGCTTCTGCAGTTCTTTCTAATGGAACTGTTTATTCAAGGATTGGGACTGCATGCGTTGCTATGGTTGCTCATGCATTTTGTGTTCCTGTCTTGATCTGTTGTGAAGCATATAAATTCCATGAAAGGGTGCAGCTTGATTCAATCTGCTCCAACGAGCTAGGTAAGTTTTACCATCTGCTTATTGTTAGTGGAGCTTTTTTTTTCTTTCAGCCATGCTTGGTGTGTATACGAGGATGAATAGGGGCTAAAGTGGAAATGACAGTCTGTTGTGAGGATTGTTATGGAAAATCTATTGTTTTCCTGCACTTCAACCCCTGCCAAGATGTACTTAATGCATGATCATGGTCATCTTTATATTTTAAAAGGAGTTGCATACTCCGCATTTGATCATCTTTCAAATATCTTGCAGGGGACCCAGATGCTATTGCAAGGATTCCGGGAAGAATGAATGTCAGTTATCTGGACAACTGGACCAGTAAAGACAATTTGCAGCTTTTGAATTTGATGTAAGCTCTTAGATCTCATTTGTGCAATACCACCCCCCCCCCCCAAAAAAAAAAAAAAAGAAAAGAAAAAAAACTTGGGGCCATGCAAAAATTTAAAAGAAAAAAAATGATTAAAGGGTCGAATCTGATTTTATTTCACCACTGGCAGGTATGATGCTACTCCTTCAGAATATGTCTCAATGATTGTTACAGATTATGGCTTGGTAAGTTGTATCCTACTTTTTTTACCTTTTCTGGGTATGATTCCCTTTTGTCTGTTTTTCTTGTGTACGCATGGCTTTTGGTTTCACTATCTTCATTTTGTTTTTCCTATTGCAGGTTCCTCCTTCAAGTGTCCCTGTAATTGTTCGTGAGTATAGTAGACAGTACTTGTTCATGTAGGAGTTAGCAAGTGACATAACAGGCCTGCAATTTATTCAAAAAATGTAATTTTTATATAATTGTAATTTAGTTGGCAGTGGCTCCATTGTTCAGCCTATCATCTCCCAAAAATTTGGGGATACCTATTTTTTTTTTTGTCAAAAATTCTATTAATTTGAAAAACAGAGTCTGCAAGATTAGAGACAAGACCATAAATTGTCAACAATTTGTAATAAATTTCCAAAGGATAACTCGATTTTTATACATCAAATTTATCTTCTTCAATACCTCTTTTTCGGGGAAATTTAGGTCGTTGAGTACTGCTTCGGTAATGCTCTCTGCTAGAATTAAACAAAATACGTGTCATTAGTGAATGTATGCGCCTATTTGTCAGTTTACACGTAAAATAACAGTGTTGGAGATGATAATAAAAATGATTTAATTTTTACAATTTGGTTTTACAATGACTTAATTGTTGATAATTATATTTTTTTAACCAAATGATCAAGAGTTCCATCCTTGTTGATTATATTCTGAGTTTATTTAGATTTTAGCATAAAATAGCAATGAGTTGTGTTTTGTTCAATTTTACAACTTTGTTCTTTACATTTTTTTTATATTCTAAAATTATTTTTATATTAATAAATAAGAAAATAATGTCATGTTTCCAATACTTTTTTTATAAAAATATTTTGATATTATATTGTTAATAATAAAATTTAAATAAGATATTTTTATAATTTTTATAAAATAAATATTATTTTATATAAAATTATTTAATATAAAATAAAAATTAATAAATTAGAATTTAGTAATATATAAGGAGAGTCAAAATTAAACAAAAAAGACTAATATAGTTAAAGAATAAATTAATGTCATACTATCAATAAATATTAGAGATTTTTTAAGCCTCACATGTTTTTTATTATTTTTATATAAATATTTTATTATTTTTTGTTGTAAGAGTATTCATCTAATTGATTACTTTTTCTATTCTCTTCCAATAATATTTTATCGTATTGTATATAAAAATGGAATCCAATGCTTATTCTGCATAACAATGAAGAGTTGTTTTTTAGAAAAACAAATTATTGTACTTTGAATAAAATATTCAAACAAATACAATAGAATCAAATTCATTAAAACTGACAATATGGATAATTGAAATTATAATTCCTGATTTGTGATGGGGTTCTACCTTCTTCATTTACATGTCATAATGTAACTGCACAAATTAATGAACATCTTTAAATTACTTATGATATTGTGTTAATTGCAAATGAAATTAAATTTTAGGATTCTAATTACATGAAAAAAAAGTACAAGAATAAAATTACAAATTTAAATAAATTACAAGGAAGAAAGACTTGCTTTAACTTAATAGAAAATTATAACTTTGTAGTTAAAACTCCCCTTGTTAAGTTGTGATGCAAAAATATTTTAAATAATTATATTTTTTTTGAAAAAAATTATAATGTTTTTATTCTTTTTGTAATAATATATCAATACCTATTTTGGTGGATTATGATTATTATATATCCTATCTATACTCAAAATGGATTTAAATTTAATTTACATTTTAATTTACTGTTAATATAAATTAGCTTTACCTTTATATTATTATCTATGTGTTATCACGATATTAAAAAATAATTAAAACTTTTTTATATTAATAAAATTCTTAATTGTTCTTTTTTTAGTGATATAATATCTTCCTATTTATTGATAATATAAAAATTTTATACCAAAGATAAATCAAATTTTAACTCTTTTAAAATAGGAGTAATGTTATTACACAATCAGAAAAAATTGTTGGCACAAACTACATATGATAATTGCACTATTCAATCTGTGGCAGGTGAGCATAAAGCCATCAACTAAAGAAAGAGAAGTTAAAACAGAAAAAAAAAAAAAAAAAAAAAAAAAAAGGATTAAGCCCTAACATGCTTTTCTGTGACCATGTCTAATGGGATGGATTTTTTTTTTCTTCCAGGCATTGTCCAGGCCAGGAGAGAAAATACCACAATTTAATGTATAAAGAATTATATAAAAATTGTCTATGCTCACAATTCTTGTGTTTATTGCCTCTTTCTGTTTCGTATTTGTGTAAAATAATGTGTTGAGCAATGTACACACAAGATTCTCTTTCGGAAAATCTGCTTTTGCTTTTGGATGAGCTTGAGATTAGTAGCTTGTGTGGTGAGTTTCACCTTCTTCTTCTGGACCTTGACTTTCTTGATCTCCAAATAATCGCAGAAGGGTCGGGGCATATTCGGTATGGGATCTTCGGCTGTGGAGTTTCTGGGACTCTGCAAAGCATTTCTAAAACACAATATTAGAAGCTGCACACTGCATTGGCCAATGTTAACTACTTGTTTGTGTTTGTGCCTCTCAACATGCCCCTATCTTTCTTCAAATATAATTTCGAAGTTTACAAAAGAAGCCCCATTTTAAGAAAACAAACAAATAAGCACTAAATGCAGATTTCTCATAAATGAAAAATAGGATGTAGGTTTTAATTAATCACATCTCTAATCTCAAGTGGGGGTTTTAATATTTCAAAATTCTCTTCAGAATAAAAAGGGAGCAGGTGAATTCTTACGAAATTGTTTTCTTGCTTTGGCCAATGGGTAAGAATGATTGAATGGTAAGACATATTTTTAAGAAACTCACGTTAATCTAGAAAGATCAATCTGTGAAAAGTCCACGTTGGTTGAACTGTCTAGGATTCCTGTTGCAGAATCCGTGGCCCTCAATGGTGACACAGGAGGCTGCCTGATGGCAAGTACTCTGCAGTTAAAGCTGCTGGCTATCCTGTTGGGGGCCACTGCCAACCTATAATGAATAAAAACACTGCTCTGAGTTTATATTATTTTCTCCTACTAATAATACTTCTACAAGTCTATACAACAACAATGCATTAGACATTATCCATATATCCAGCTCAACTTGGCCATCTTGGTTACTTGTTGTAGCTTATATTTTACTGGCAAAGATGCCATTAGAACTTCAAGCTTAAAGAACTTCCCATTAAGCAACGACTTTAGACATAAAGATAGTGAGATAATGAAAAGCTAATCTCACTCTTTTTTTTTAAAATCCAATTTTATTAATTATATATTTGGTCCAATCAAAATAATTAAAGTTGATAAATGAGATAAAATCAAATTAAATTAATTTTTTATATGAAAAATTATTAAATGAATCGAAATAAGTTCACGGCAGCTTTGGAGTGGAGCCCAAGAGCTTTAGGCCATTTTTTGTCATCACTTAAGAAGGCACGTGCATAGAACAGAAACTTTCTGAAGCTCACTAACATAGACTTTCTCCAAATTAGTGCAGTGGAACAGAGAACGAACAACTAATAAAACAAGGTCCAACTAAAAACATGTTATGGAAGCAAGGCTCGGAAAGATAAGCAAATCCTGATTCCTTTGGTCAAATCGCCCAAATCCATATGCAGAAGTTGACCTTTTGATCTTTTTCCCCAAACAAATCCAAAGAACTTGAGTTACAGGAGCTGAAGGCACATCATGACAATGACAATACAGTAAATCTAGTTTGAATCCTGTTTCATTTTTAACAATTGGAATGACCCGTATCCGTCTGTTTGTTTATAGGGAGGATCATCATAAAAAATATTATCAGTAACAGTGATTCTCACATGCCAAGGAGTTTTAGCTGCTAGAAATTAAAAAACACAGAACATTTGATAATTTGGACTTACTTGTATAGAAAACTACGATCATGGAGTCCCACCACAAGCATTGAAGCTCCAATTTCTCGCACCATGGCTGCAATTTTGGTTCCCTCTTGGTCGCCTTCCGTGACAACAAGCTCGACCTTTGTCTGTAACACAACCCTAACATTATGGCACATACCCGTTAATTTGAACAAGCAAAATTAGGGGGAAAAAAAATGAAGGACAACTTAGATTCTCGGAATCAAGGAAATGAATTCTAAAAGCTTACGTTGGGGAAATTGTTGCAGACATCTTGGAAGGAAAGGGCTAATTGGAAGCCTCTGAGGCGAGCATGACGAGACTTCTTCTTGCTTCTAGATGATGGAGAAGGATAGACATGGAGAAGAGTGAGAATATCGCCATAGCGAATGAGATTGTGAAGAGCCCAATGAAGAGCAGTTCTAGCAGCTTCCAGATCTTCCACCACCACCACTATCTTCCTCACGTCCATATTTTCTCTCTCTACCCTTTCTCCTCTCTCTATCTCTCTCTCTATGAAGACATGCGAGAGGCGTTACCTCTGAGTCGTCTGAGTTTCTCTCTCTAATTTGTTTTACTTACTCTCAGCGTTGGTCTAATTTGACCGACTTTAATATCCCACAAACACAAATTGCTGTGCCAGCAAGGTCAAGTGGCTGCCATATGGAAGAATGCAAAAGAAAAAACAAAGTGGTCGCCATTACAAGGTAATCAATTCTCACAGGTACATAAATTTTGCTCATATTTGACAAGACTATACCATTTGTTAAATGATTGTATTAATATTTAATTAATAATTAATCAATTTTATTAACTAATTATTTATATAAAAATATTTAATAAAATTTATTATTTATATTAATTACACTATGAAGATATGAATATATTTTATAATTTATTTAAGTATTATTTTATTTTAATAATATTTTATATTTTAAAATATTAGTTATTAGATTTTTTGTAACGAAGATAATTGTGATTTATTATTTATTAGATTTTTTAAAAAATAAATAATTATAATTTATTATATTTATTATAATTTCTTTTAAAAAATAAATAGTTATAATTTATTATAAAAATTTTGTTAAAAAATAGATATTTTATATAAAAAATAAATTTATTATTATTAGCTGTTATTATTGTTGTATTATTATTTCTTATAAATTGTTGATGAGAGAAAAGAAAAGATGGATTAAATAATATACAATAATAAGAATATCAAATTTTAAATTGATTAAGGATAATAATATCTTTTTATATCCTAAATATAATTATTTAAATTTTTAAAATTAACTTTTTAATGATTTAAAAATTGACACAAACAATCATTGTTGAACGCTTAAAATAATTGATTAATTTAATCAAGTGAAATCCCTTAAATCAACTAAAAATTGAAAAAAAAAATATTTATAAAAAAACCTTCTTTATCCATATAGATTGTGAAATTCCTCTATATGGTTAATTAAATCATCTTATATTTATTTCAAATTCCTTTTTAATCTTCCTCGTCATTCTTAACAACAATTTTTTTAAGAATAAATTAACAATCTGTCCTTAGAAAGATTTGGAGTGTCTCATTTTGATTCTTTAAAGATTTTTTTTTCTTAATTTAGTTCTAAAAGATGCAAAAATATTTCAAATCCCATCATGTTGTCAATCTTTAAAAATAGACTAAGGGCCCGTTTGGTTTCTTGTTTTGGGCAGTTGGTAACGGAATCAGGAAATGGATTCCGTTACCAATTGTTTGTTTGAGTT
>JANHAO010011528.1:0-16910 GCA_026873985.1 Saraca asoca | reverse complement strand
TGTTTGACAAACAAATGTTTAAATATTTATTATTAATATAAAATACGTATTTAATTTCATTTGAATATATGTATTTATTATAAATCATTCTTGTATCATGATAATAGATAAAGAAAAAATTAAGACAGGAAAATAATACTGCATTTAGTGGTGATTTTTTGGAAAATTGCTATTAATTACAGCGAAAAGCGTCACTAAAAATGATTTAAAAAAATTATCAAAATTATCGTTAAATGAAACGTAGAATTGCTGTTAAAAATAAATTTTTTAAAAAATTTTCCTATCAAAATCACTATTAATTGCAGGAAAAATTGTAGTCAAATTTTTTTTTTCAATTTTTTTTTAAAAACAGCCGCTAAATACATCACAAAATCGCCGCTAAAATTATTTTTTTAAAAATTTTTTTTAAAAACCCCAGCTAAATACATCACAAAACTGCCGCTAAAATTATTTTTTTTTAAAAAATTTTTTTGTAAAATCGTCGCTAAATAAAAATGGAACTACGGTAAAAAGCAAACAACTGCCGCTAAATTCGTAGAAACCGTCGCTATATACAACCGCCGCTAAATTAAAAAAAATCGTCGCTACATTTAACCACGTCTAAAGTAAAAAAAATCGTCGCTATATACAACCGCCGGTAAATTTTAAAAAATCGCCGCTATTTTAAACCGCCGTTAATTTCAAAAAAACCGCCGCTATATACAACCATCGCTAAATTAAAAAAAAATCGTCGCTACATTTAACCGCGACTAAAGTAAAAAAAACCGCCGCTATATACAACCACCGGTAAATTTAAAAAAATCATCGCTATTTTCAACCGCCGTTAATTTCAAAAAAATCACCGCTATATACAGTCTTTCCGGCGTTTTTACAAACCGCCGCTAAATGTAGATATAACCGCCGCTAATTACTCCCGATACATGAATTTCTAACAGTTTTAGAAACCGCCGCAAAGGTTGTTTGCGGCGATTAAAATCGCTGCTAAATACAAAAAAAAAACTGCCGCTAAATACTTTTTTTTTGTAGTGAGGTACATTAGTTTTCTATTTAATTTATATGTGTCTGATTAGTTTTCTACTTGGATTAGTTTGGATATTTTTTATGCATTAAATTTACTTTTAATGTTTAGTTAATTAATTTTGTTATACACTAGAATTGAATAGGTTTTAGATTGTATTGGATTGGATTTGTAGTATTTTTATCTGATAATCAGGTATCAGTGACCAAAATAGTCACTAAATAAAGTAATTGCAAAAACTGTTCACCGGTTAGAAACCGAATTTACAACTAAATTTTTTTTTTTTTACATTTTACTGATTTTGTGATCGAATTAGTAACTGAAAATTTTAGTCACTAACTTTTCCACTACTCAGCGATCGAACTGTCACCAAATATATGATGGCCAATTCTTCCACATTAGTCCATCGAAACTGCAACCAAATATTAGGTGGCAATTATATAGCAACTAAATTGCCACCAAAAAATTCGATGGCAAACAGTCATATAGTGACCAAATTTGGAGGAGCTCAACAACTAAATTTGTCACTACATATTTCAGTCACTAAATTCTGCCACTGAATCAAGTTTGATCGCTAACTATACTGCGACTGAGTGTTTAGCCACTCCTTTTTTTTGTGGCTGTTCGGTCACTACACCAATTTAGGATCGAAATTCTTGATTTAGTGATCGAAATTTTCGATTGCTAAACTGCCTTTTTTTTGTAGTGTTTGTCCCATGCATTCGCATAGAGTTATTCTACTCTTTATTTATTATTGTTTTTCAATCATATTATGACAAGTATTTTAATTTATTTTATTAGAATTTTGTGCATAATTGAAGAAGTATGAAGTTATTGTAAAATAAAATCATATACTATTTGAAAAATAATAATTAGTATAGTCAATCAATTCTACTCGAGTCTAATTAAAAATATTGATTTATTTAAAAATTCAAAATTTAAGGCATATAGCAAAATAGGGACTAGGTTTTGAAGATATAAATTTCCTTTTACAATATAAATATCAATACATGCAAGTTCAAAGTTATAAAGTACTTGAAATCCTATTAATGCAATCAAAGAACAACAAATCAAAAAAAGTACTAGAGTAATGAAGAAAGTTCTTTTATTATTTATAGGATTATTTACCTTTAGGACTTATACTCAATTGCATCTATGGAAAACATCCCATGTATAAAGGATATCATTATACTTAGTGTTAAGAAATATTTTATATCAAACGGTTTTTGATCCTTCAATAAAAAATATGGCCCCTAATATTGTTTTCATATATTTTATTAAATTGTTCATTCTATTAATGATTGATGATTAAAAACTCATGAATTATCTTTAATATACTTTTTTTACAAGGAATGACGGTAATATTTGAGTGATACTACTTGCACTCCCTTGTTTTGAATCCTCCCTTTCTGTATCAGAAAAAATTTATTAACTCAATCTTTCTTTTTTACAAATCAAAAAAGCTTTCCTCCTTGATATGGAAAGGAGGGTTAAGAAGAGAAAATATAGGGAAGTACAGATAGCATTACGCATAATATTTTTATATAGGACCTTAAGGGCTTTGGTTAAAGAATATTTATTGATAATGGAAACATAAACTTTTAAAAAAATCTATGTATTTTTACTTAATTCATTATTACTCTAGTATAAAATTTTGAGAGTGAATTAAATAAAATACATAAATTTTTAAAAAAGTTATATTTTCAATACTATTAAATAATCCTTATCTAGTGCCTTAGGTTTAACAAATGCCATATTATTATTCAATGGCTAAATATTGAATAAAAAATGTCATATTTTTATTCTATGATTAATTGTGATAATTTTTTATTTAAAAAAGAAAAAAATATTATCATATTACAATATTTTTTTAAGAAAATCAAAATAGAATATATTAATAGGTTATTATGATGCATTAGTTTATTAATACTTTTTTTATTAAAAAATAAATTATTGTTGAACTATTCATTTGTAATTATAATACATTAATACATTGTAAAGTTTCGTTATTGTATTAGTTTTAGTCTTTAATGATCCCATTGGATAAGTTGGAAGTCAAGTGTGATAAATGTTTTTATTTAAAAATAATAAAATATAAAAAAGTTGCTTGATTGATAGATAATGCAAGTGTGAAAAGAAGTTAGAAGAGAGAGAAAAAATAAATAAAATATAAATAAAAAATAAAAAAGTTAGTTAATTAATAAGTAATGCATATGTAATGGCAAGTTGGAAGAGACAGAAAAAGTAAAAGTGATTAAATACTAAAATTAACAGAAAAAAATTGTCACTTGCGAAAATACAATAAAAAAGATCTAATCACTCTATGAGCGTGAGTTCGGAAAGATATTTATTAACATAACTAGCTTGTACTCCATGATATATATGAATTTAATTAATTTTATTTGATAATAATTTATAATAAAATTTATATTATAAATTATAAAATATTTAAATATAAATAAATTATCATCACATTTTTGTGTATAAGTTGACTATAAATTGATATAATTCTATTCGTGTTGATGGTAAGAAATACTGTATTTCATTTAATTAAATAAAATTATTGTATTAATATTTTTAATTAGCTAAATTTATCATTTAAAATTTTTTCATCTTTTTAAAAATATATTCTTAATATATTAATATCTAAATAAATTTATTTATAAATTTTTTTATCTAAACAATTTAACTTAACTATTTTATGTTAGAAGATTTAATTATTTAATTAATAAGAGTTTATATATTTCTATAACAAATATATTATATTTTAAAAAGTATATATTTCAAAAATATTTTTTATGAAATTTTAAAAATATTTTAATTTGAAATTATGATAAGAACTCAAAAGCGATAAAATTTAAAAAGGAAAAATTATGATATATCAAATTTAGCATTTGATATTTAAATATAATATAAAAATTTAAAAAGTAAAAATTTTTAGATAGATATTATCTAACAAATCATAATTAAATATTATTAATCATATGTTGACAAGTATTTTATTTCTATATAACTATAATTATTTACTTATATATAAAGTATCTAATATATACAAAAATAATTTGAATTGAAATCTACTAATGAATTTGGATTGAAAATTAGGTCCAGACAATGTTATTAAATTTTTTTTGAAATAAATAATTTTCATAAATAATATGGATATATAATATTTATTAAAATGGTTTATAATTTAAAACTTAAAGGATATATTATTAAAATTATTTAAATTTTGAATTATGCAACTCAATAAAACATTAAAATATTTTTAATTTTTATTTCAAATATTTAAATATTACTAAATTCTAAGCTGAAAATCATTTCAATAAGATTAAAATAAATCTCGAAATAACATCACTCAAATAAGTAAATTAAATATAAAAAATTAGAAATCAAAATATTATTTGATAATTCAGAAAATTAAAATTAAAATTAATAATTCAATAGTAGTAAAATAAAAAAAATTGATAGATAATTTAAATCAATAATTTATTATTCAAATAGATAAATATAAAAATTTTATTTATGATTTAAATTGGAATAGAAAAAAATAAAAAATAAAAAGTTTTTTTCATTTATTCTTTCTTGACAAATGAAAGAAACTTATTGCGTTGTGCATTTGGGTGAAAGTAAATGTCATGGCTTTTATACTAATAGAAAGATTAGATAGACAATTATTATACAAAGGGTAGATTAGGCAATTTTTTCAAGAAGAGATGGTATAGAAACAAGTTGAAGTGCTAATAGCCACATCCAATCTCATAAAGTGGAAAAATAATTAAAATTAAGGAAAAATACATTGTTTCCCACCAGTGGTATGGCCCTATTTGCAATATATCCATATAATTTGTAATAGAAATTGTCATATGCCGCTTATGTACTCCCTTATCAGATGGGCGAAGTGTGAGAACATTAGATTCTCTTACAATATTATTGAAAATATAATAGAAAATATATGATTTAGATATAAGTTTAATATCACTAAAACTATCATATAAGATTTAGTTACTTTAATTTAATTTTAATTAATGACCAGAATCTAATTACAAATAATTTTTAATCATTAGAACGTAATTACACAAAAAAAATATAAAAATCTAACTACAAATTGATTAAAATTATAAGAACAAAAATCTCTATTAAGTCTTATTTATATTCTAATATCATTAATATCTAATATTTTGTGTTGAAAGTAAAAATAAGCCAAATAATAAAATGTCAATCTTAATAAAAAAAATATAATTCAGATGTAAAGTATATCACCAAATTGATGTCTAGAATTTAGGAAGACATGTGTTTTAACATCAATTTAGTATAAAATTTAAAAATTCTACTCAATTTAGCACTATTATCACTTATTCTACTAAAATTGTCTACATAAAATGATGCAATGCTAAGATTTTCGGTGGAAAAGTAAATTCATGTGAAACTTCATAAAAATAATATTAAATTGATGTAAAAATTTAGAAAATAATAATAAATTGATGTCAAAACATCTTCACTAATATTATATTGATGTTTCTAATATTTTAAAAACAATTTATTAATTTATTTTAGGTGTTTGACTTGCAAGTTTTCTATAAGATTTTTAATAATATTTCAAGAGAATCCAATACTTCAATCTTTAATTCACAAAAATATACTTTACCTAGAAAAAACAAATGAAGAGAGACAAAAATGCACTTTAACTTGGTTAAATTGTATTTTTACCTTAAAATTATAATGATTAATCAAAAAATGGTATTCTTTTTTAAATTTATAAAAATTTAATTCAAAAAATTGAAGTTAGAAAAAATTAAGTCCAAAAAATATTATCATATCCATCCAAAAGTGGCATCTGCACTATATTCTTTAATAAAGATGATTATTTGAAATTAACTATTTATTGCATTGAGTTTAGTGGAGCTTGCATGAACCACTATAATTATTTTAATCTTAGTTGTTATATTATTTCAGAAAAAACCCTTGTTGACCCTAATCTTTGGTTAGAATAAAAAAGATTGACATTTGACTTTCAAACATTTGTTAATTTGCTAATCTTTTTTTTTTTTTTTGTAAAAATGTTAATATGCTAAATCTCCATTGTAAGACATCTATGTGTTAATCACATGGGAAAAGGATGACATAGGTCAACAAGTCTTTAATGAACTGAAAATGACATTTTCATGTTTGTAGACATGCACTGCCCAACACCTAATGATGCTTTTAGCTTGATGCCATGTTGCATGTTGGTGCATCGAAGATAGATGTTGGGATACAGAACTTTTGGCTTGCAAGAAACAAGTAAAAAGGGTGTTATGAATTGCATGACATCATTAGGTAGTGGAAGATAGATGGGCTATCCTTAACAGTTGATCATTGGAAGAACAAATTTAGCATAATTACCATAAAATCTTGTCGTCCTTTTATATGATAATGGACAACTTATTATGGGAGTCTAAACACCATAAAGTATCCCTTGGTTCAAAAAGGAGAAGAAAAGAAATAATTTATTTTCTAAGACACTAGGTTAATCACACCAATCCATCTACATATGCCTTTGCATTACAATGGCAGCATCCAGTGGTGGAGGTATTCTTCATAGAAATGGCTGGAAAAAAGGTGACTAAAAGAATAAATGGTAGAAGAATATGGTATTGAACATTATCTTGCCTTTTGTTTTTTTTACGTAAATGATTGTTTTTCAACCTACCGTTTTATTTGGACCAATAAGCAAAGGATAAATGTGTTAGAGATTAGTTTCACTTCTCTGAAATCTAATTTCATAAAGCTCTCCAAAGTTATTGTAGATGAGTCTAAAAGGGTAGGCATTGGTTAGGGTTGAACTGCTTAAGGGATTGCATGATATTATGTCACTCATCCCTTGGATCCTTTGGACCGTAAGGTAGCAAGCAGTCTAGATACAAGTGAGTCTCTAATAGAGTCTAATAAGCCACCAAATGAAGAAATTGAAAAGGAGGATGATGAGTTTAATGATGATCCATATGGTGAGTCTCCATTTCATTGGTTAGTAAGGCTTGTCTCTTTCCAAAAAGACCCTTCTAAAACTTTTACACCTAGTGGTAAGGCTACATGGGAAAGGAAAAATACAAAGGTTACAATGAAAGAAGATGATTTTACACCCAACACTCATATCACACGCTTAAATGTATGAATATGCTTTTCTAATGTTCTGTGCATCACTGCATATGTTATACATTTTTCATTAGTTGCTCATATTTAACATACTAAGTCTAAATTTATTCAAAATCTAGGAAGATCAAGATGATAGCCCCACTAAAGTAATGAAGTTTATGGGTTAAACTATGGTGGGCTCATAGGGTGTAAGTTGTTTGAGGGATCAATAGATAGTCAAGTTAATCCAACCTTTTATGCTTTCTAAGCCATCGATTCCTCCGCCACAAGTTTCAAATGGAATGCCAAACATAGAAGGCAAGCAACTCTTTCTTGATGGCATGCACGCTACTTCACCCAAGAGACCATGTATTTGTCACACACTTTGGTGTTGGTTGCAGCATACATCTTTGCTGCATAAAAATCATATGGTTAAGACACACACATTTTTAACATTTTTATACGAGTGACATGTGCTATTGTTAGCCTTCAAATGCTAGATTTTAAGTAACTGATAATGAAAATAATTGAATACTGAACATGTATTGTAACACAAATAAAGTTTAGCATGCATTAAATATAATGTCAAGACCAACATGTCTGTAAATGTTATATAATATAATACAATGCATGGGCTTAAATTCCTTTCTCTTAGTTTATAGAATATTAATATAACACACAGTAAATATAAGTTTTTTGAGTCAGTTATTTAATGCAAAGAAATCCATGTGTGTGTTAATGGTACAAAATGATATTAAATTTAATTATTATGTAGTTATACATTTTATATTTAGTATATACTTAATATTATATACTTAATAATTACATATAAATATTAAATATATTATAAATTAAACATTTAAATTAAATTTAATATTTAATTATATATTTATATTTTCATAATGTTTGGTAATTTAGGGAGCTTTTGGTTAAGTTTGAATGTAGAACCTTAACTAGGAAGGAAATAATGTTTTTAATTCCTAAGCAATGGGATCCATCCCCAAGGTGACAGGTCGATTTTGTGAATCAATTCAATAAACAAATATGCTCAATTTTGAATGAAATTTAGCGTAAAAATCAAGTATAAAGAGGAGGCTTTAAAGGGCGAATTTAGAAACAAATGCACTTATAGATTTTTTTGCAAATTTTTCTATTTTGAGGGTATTTATGTCTTTTTAGCATTGATAATTTGTGTAGTATAAGTAAAAAAGTACATGGTTGTGATCTTTATATTTTTATTTTCACGTTCATATGAAATGTTGCATTAAAACTCTTAGGAGCTAAGAGAAAAGTTTTGTATCAATTGAAAAAAAGTATATTTACTCTTATCAATATAACTTTTACTTGGAATGCTCTTTAAGGAGGCGCGTCCGGTGATCAAGTGGGTATTGTGACTCAGGCTAAGGATCAGAGTGTGGAACTTAGAGATTCCCCTTGTACACTCAAAACTATGTAATAAGGCATATATTAATAAAATAAAATTATCATTCTCCTTAATTTTAAAAAAGTCTCTTCTCGATATACACTATAGGTTCTTGTGTGGCACGTTTTGTGAGACTTGGTATGTACTAATGATTCAAATACATGATCATGTTAGCTTGCAAATGTGTTATGCATGGAATTTTGGTTGTATGCATGACAAAATTTTCAATACCCCGATTATTTTTCTAAGAATGGCTTGAGTTTAATAGAAGGTTAGCATGTTGTCTAAGAGTTAGCATCATGCGCTACACGGTTTCAACTAAAAATCTGCCGGTCCATGACACTTATATATATTTGTATTAAAACATAAGGCTCTGGAACAAATTATATTATATAATAACATAACTCATATGTTTTTGACATAGGTTCTCACCATGTTGGCTGGAAGATTGAAATGTGAGGAAAGGCAATATGACAACATAACCATGTGGTTCCCCCCTCGCCACATTTCTTTGTGAGTGTTGTCATGAATTCACATTATTAATATATATCATGTACAAAAGTATATTGATGTGCATACTTACTTTTGCAGAGATTGATACTTGATAGTAACTTAACAAGATCAAGGACAACGAAAGGATTTCATGTTTTCTACATGTCTAAGAGTATTGACAAGCTAAGATAGGTCAAATTAATTTACATAATATGCAATTGTACATTTTAATTGTTGAACAAATACTCTAACATTTATGAATGCAAATATATATCCCTTTGCATGATGACAATAGTCATTGGTTCCTAATGATAACTCACATATATGATGAGTAATTTCTATACCCAGACTTTGACCCTAGTGAGCAGATAGAGTAAAGAAGGCATGATTAGGTTATTGCCACGGTGAGCATGTTATTATACTAATTCTATGTTATTATGTGCATAAAAATTTACAACTCACATTTATCATGCCATGCAATAATATTTCAACTAACATGTAGGTTAAATTCATGGAAAAATTATTCATGGATGATACTTTTGAAACTAATATCTGGAGTAAGGCACAAACAATATCAAATTGGCCAATAATGACTACACTTAGTGTACCAAGACAAGTCTACTAGTGAGTAAGTGGTGCCATATCCTTTGTTGTATTAGACTGAATAATGCACTTAGTATTAAGTGATACTAACTAATTAATTATTTAGTTGCAACATTTATTCATGTATATGGGTTGCAGGATGGATGTCTTTGAACACATTAATTATAGATGACTTTAAATCCGTGGCATGTGATTTATCATCAGTTGTTGCATTTTTATAATTGTCACATTTTTCCAATTGTTTGCATAATGCATTATCCTTTTGTTTTTAAAACAGCCAAAAGGGAAATATGGTCCTTGATCAAAGTAAACCAATGCGCCTTAGCATATGTGAGGCTATAAGTGCATTTTGGGTTGAACAATTATGAGTGCACATAGAGCCCCTGGATCTAAGCAAACCGACAATTGCATACAAATATTTATTTGTTTGTTTAATAATCCGATTTATAGAAACAAAGATAGATGACAATGTGTTGCACTCTGTTATGTGTTTATTTGAGTTTTATTTGAAGCCATGAATTTTAGTTCAAATGTTTAAATATTTTAGAAAATGAATGTTCAATTTAAAATTAGCCTAAAATATGAATTTAACCTTTTCCAGTCAACTTTATCTGTGATTCTGTAAATCGGATTATTAAACAAACGAATAAATATTTGTATGTAATTATGAGAATGATGTAAATAATAAAGTAAGTATTGATATACTCCTATTTTGAGAGTGTATAGTTCACTGTTCCTCATAGAGTGTGGGGCCTATAGAAATATAAACCTCACAGTCTACGAAAGGGAGTAACTATTCAAATGAGTATACATAGCTTTACTTTAAATAATAATACATGTAAGTAGTATTATTATTTTACTTAATATATTATGTAGATATGAAAAATGAAATAAACATTACAAAATATTAAAACTTGACTAGTTAATCAATTGAAAAGACCAGCTATGCCAAAGGGATATATCATAGGATTTTATGGTACAAATATATTTTTGTTGTATCTGACAATATAAATTTAAGCCATTAATCTATTTGACTTTTTACTTGATGACAAGACTTTCTTAGTCATTATACTTTTTACAATTTTTATCAATAAAAGGAAAGAAAGAAAATTTTAAAATTTAGTTAGTAGAGAAAATGTAGAAGAAGAGAAAATTTTAAAATGTTAATATGTAAATTAGTCATTTTATTTTCTCTTCTCTTCATTTTCTTTCTATTTAAGCAAATTTTTCTTTTCTTTTATTCTATTTTCCTTTCTACCAATCATAGGGTAAATAATGGATTTGTCATTTTTGTGTACTTGTTACACGTAAATTACCTACAAAGTTGTAATTTTTGTGAAAAAGTTACAATATTTTACATAAAAAATTACAACTTCTATGTTTTAAAATCCTGCATTTTTTCGTAAAAGATTGCAAGTCTATAATTTTAGTAAATAAATAAAGTTCTTGACATGGAGAAATACTATGCTAATCTTTGTACGAAAATTCAATTACAACATAGATAATAACGGGCTCTAGCACCATAGGAAAATGAAATAAGTCTACAATAAAATATTGGTTTTGAAAAAGTACAGTTTGAAATACTACTAGTCTTACTACTAGAAATAAAATTCAAAATATGATTGGGGAAATTAGAAATTTTTGCCATGCACCTTGAATGAAATTCAGGTAGAGAACTAACCATTCAAACCCTTTATAAAAAAAATATATTAGATTTATCCACAAGCAAAGTAAAAATTGGGAATCCAAAGAGATAGCAGATTAAAAATATTTCAAAAATAGATAAATGAAAATTGAGAAGGCAATATATACATTGTATCATTTAAAGGAAGATGGAAAATATTTTCAAACATACCTCCAGTATTTCAAGCAGTACAAAATGCTTGGCCCATTACAGGGGCCTACAAGATTCAAATTCACATAATTTATAGTTAGTTATCATGTATAGCATACAAATAATGAATACAACATAAACATCTAATGCATAAGTAAATCTAGGAAAAAGAAAATTAGAGATCAAAACAACTACCCAAGCATATTGATAATTGTAAGTCCACTTAGAAATTAGTTAGCAATAAGAACTTATTCTATAAACAGGATAGAAATCCCATTGACCAGTAACAATCTACTTAGACATAAGGACCTTTATAGACTACATCAATGATCCGTTGAGGAAAAGTGTTGGGGAGTGTCCCTTGCATGAAATGCAATGAATTAGAAATCAAGCAAATTAAACATATAAGAAAGAATATTAAGTATAGTCACCAATTTAATGTCATGCAACATAAAACAGGCAAGTCTCCCAACAATCCTTTTAATGTCATTATCAAAGAGAATGAAGTGCAAGGTTCCGTTTGCATCACCAATACATGAACTTTATACCTAAAAACAAAGGACAAATAGATTTCATATGTCTAGCAATATAAGAGTGCAAATCTTTCTAACCTTGGAACAACATATGATGCAACCAATCCACAACCATTGCATTAGTGAAGGTCACTAGTGTAATCTACCACTTTATTACGTACATCCCATATAAGCATGGTAGAAAAAACCATACTCAGTTCAGATATGATCAACCCAACCGATAGTAACAATCTTAGTAAGCTATATATAGAGGATATTTTCTTGTATTAATGAAAGTATAGTACCATGTGTATTCGTACTTAAGAATATATTAATATTACTTGAAGAGGAGGCATCATATCGAACAAAGGACCTAACAAGTAAGGCATATGTAAAGCAACTTATACCATATATGGATCAATAATGTATGAAGCAAAGTCGACTGGATATATAGTAGACATCTTCTTAGATGAAAGATGTTAATGGACTTGTATGACTACATATATGGCAATATGAGTTACATTAAGTCCATATACTTTAAAGGAAGAGTGTATAGATACTTATATGTGTATTAAAACAAATAAACATGAATATTTACATGCTTAGATATGAATATTAGAACAAATAGACATGAACATTATATAACATTATTCATAAGACCTGCTTAACTATTGTTGCGCCTAATAAACTTAATAATATCAATTACACATGTAGATAAATAAGCTTGCAAGAAACATGGAAGAATGGAATGAAAACATGGATCAAAACATAATTAGGTAATAATGGAACTATAAATAAATCGGAAAAAAAAGGACTAAAATCATATTTGAGAGCATTCACTTAAAAAAAGCGCATGGTTGCGTGCGCGCACACACACATTTTCATAGGAATAAAAAGTGAAGAACATAGTGCAACCACAATCCAACAGAAGAAGAATTAAAATGATTATTAGTTTAAGTTGTGTGCTTCGATCGTCTGGACATGTAAAAGATTAAGGAATAAGAGCTATGGAGCCTTGAACTCTTCACACACGTCTTTTTACACAAAAAAGGAACTTGTAGAGATATGAAATCAATAGGATAATGAGGTAAACATCAATGAACGTTAAAAAAGCTAGCAAATGGACAATTTTCTATCTGTAACAGAGTATTTAATCCTAAAGCAAGCATAAGTAAATGTTTTTACATTTATACGAAAAATGATTAAAGTAAAATAATAGAATAATTTAAAAAGAAAAGAACTTCCTTAACAGATATCTTGGGAAAAATTAGAGCAACCCTTCAAGCAACACCTCAACAACAATCTATCCATAGAAAATGTTGCCATGCAATGAAAAAAAAAAGAAAAGCAAAAATATTAACAAGAATAGAGAGACAAAGAAAATATTTCGAGAGTACCACAGGATTTAGACCTAAACAAAATGATAGTATAATTCAGGAAAGGGTAACTGCAATAAGGAGAGAAAAGAAAAAAGAATAAACAATTATTATATTCAATTTAACAGCTAGAATAGTCGATTACCTCCTTCCTCACCTACAAAAAGTTAAAGGAACCAAGATTAAGGATTCCAAGTTATGCTAAACACAAAAAAAGTAAGACAAGAAAAAAAGCTAGAATGTGAAGTTAAAGCTTAAGTGGGAAAATTTTATCAAATAATAAGGAAATAGCGATCAATAAGATTAAAAAAAAAAAAGGAGGCGATTGAAAAGGTCACTTGTACCGAGGTGAAAATGTAAAAGTGGTTCCATCGTTTGCTATATGCTAACATCTTGTTGTATCAAAACAATATGATGGCAAAGATAAGGAACAAAGGAATGATTGCAACTGATTGCCATCCTTTCTAACTATTTATCTCTTAACGAAAAGTAGGATTTGTTGATCAGGTTAGCTTTTTTCTGGGCTTGGTTTCTAAGTCCAATAATAATAATAATACCTGAAAAAAAAAAATTTCAGAAGGATTAAATTGAAAATATCGTAGGGACTAAATTGAAAATAATTTTGAGGCTTGGGCTCTAGTGTAAGTCAGTTAAAACTATTGGGGCTAAAATATAATTTTTTTTACAAAAACTATCTTAATTATATAAAGAATCCCAACCCAGTTTTTTTCCCCCAAAACTCCCGAAGCTTCCCTAGTCTCTCTCTTTCTCCCTGCACCCTCTGGCATCTCTCTCTCTCTCCCTCCCCTTCGGCCTTCCTTCTCTGCCTTTCCCTCCGGCCAAGCTCTTCTTTCTGACGCTAGGGGGAGCTCAGCAACGTTTCTAGTACTGCTCTCTCCTTCCCCAACCGAAAACTTCTTCGGCACAATAGAAGCTCTATCCGACCGAAGATGGAGGATTTCGGTGCCACATTTCTTCTTCAAGTTTTCGGCCAGCGCGGAATGACAGCTTCCTTATTTTCTAGCGAGTGTCCTCTTCCTCTCCCCTATTCAGCATGGTTCGACCAAGAGCCTTCTCAATCACTGCGTCCAATGAACAGCCTTGGCCCATTGTTGTTCAGTAACCTCTAATAGCTTCCTTCCCTTTCCGATGCGTCTCATTGGTTGGATGAGTCTACGATAGCTTGGAGTCTCCTCCCTCTCCCTTGTTCCAGTACTAGTTCAGCCAACAGCTTTTTTGGCTCCAGTTCGGCCAGCATGGTTTCTGGGCCACTGACGGCGGCGTTCAGCTAACGGTGAGATTCCACTAACGCTTTAGACTGTGGTGAGCAATCTTAAATCATCCAATTTATTCCGTAGTGATGCTATAGTGATGTGTCAAGAAAATTATGTAAAAATCCAAAAATACTAAGTGAGTAAAATTGTGAATTTTGTTAATCTTGTGTCTTAGAAATATTCCGATGGAGATATTGGGCTTCTAGATGTTCTAAGAGTGAGGTTCCAGCAAATATTCCTTATTAGACAGTTCTGTGCTCTTGGAGGTAAGTAAATGATCCTGCTCTCTCGGTAATCCCATTAATTATGAAATGATTTTATGGTATGATATTATGTTTTTTTCTTTTGAAATAATAGAATTTCCTTGGTATATGATACTTGGAAATGAATTACCATGAAGAAAGTGTATTCCTATTTTGCCTTGGGAAAAATGGTATTTTATTGCGTGATTAAATGATTTATAACTCTATTAGTATGTTGAAAATGGTTTGCTACAATGGATACATAAATTTTATCTTATCTGTGTTAATGGATTTGATGAAATTATCTCTTATATGAAGAATGAATATGAGATTGTTTTCATTGGTTTATGGATGATTTAATGTTATGGCTTACCCAAAAATAAATTTCTGTTTAGGTTGTTAAAAGAAATGTGATCTAAATGGAATATGAAAGTTATACTGGATTCATTGAAGAATTGGGTGGTAACCCTCAAGTGCACTTAGGAATATGTGAATTTTCCTAGGCATGAGTGAATAAGGGTGGATGTGTACAGAGATGTCTGGTCATGAGCACTCGACAGGCGTATCGGGTGGCTTATGAAATTGATTACATTATGATATGATAGTTACCTCTTATAATTGTTCATTGGGGATCCAGCAGTATGTTCTACTATATTGATTTTTAATAAAGAATTTTAGACAATTACTACTTATTCTCTTGATTATTACTATGATGTTAAATATCATGCTTTCATTAAATAACTTTCTTGCTAAATTATAGTTTTAAAATCTATAATGATATTTTGGTGGCAAAACGGGTAAGCATGCTTACACAGTTACATTCATACTTAATTATATTTTCAAATATGATTTTTAAATGGGATTTTTAGGTGAGCATGTGATTATTTACTCACTGAATTTCCTAGAAACTTACTCTTCTATTTTCTATATTTTTCAGAGCCAGATGAATCTCCAAGTTCCCTCCATCCTGTTGATCACCTTCTGTGGAGATTGAAAGGTATAAAAGTGGTAATGTGATTTGGTAGTTGGATAGGAATGCATCTTGCATTATATTTGTGATTGAGTTCTGGATGCCCAATAGGTTATTATTGTCTAGTCTGGGCCATTATTTTGTATTATGTTGTCATACAGGTTTGATGAGCATATAGCCCTTAATGTATGTTTGTGTAGGCCATGTGGCCAAGTGTCCGATAAACAGAGGAAATTTTGTTGAATTTTCGGTAGAGATAATACTATTTATATTTGTTTGTTAAAGAAATTTATATGCATTGGGGTGTTATGTCAGTGATGCATGGTAAGTCTGGTAGGGGTTTCCTAATGGAAAAAAGATTTCCTGATGGTGACCTTCTATACCGATCACGTGCTTAGGATTGGGGTGTGACAAAGTTGGTATCAGAGCATATCTAGGGTTTAAGTGCATGATAGAAGTCTCCAACTGTCATGATGGGATAGGCATATCTAATTCATGTTAGTACGCCCGGGAGCACGACACGTGAATGTGGATATGTTAACTTCCATACCATTGAATATACTGAAAATCTCCTCAATCCCTAAGATCTATCATTCCTATTCATGTGTGTACTTAAACCTCATTTATACTAGTATTCCGAATAGATAGTAGAAAAAAAAAAGAAGACTTGGAGCATAGTTGTGTTGTGGGCAAAAGTTAATAACCAAAATGTGACATTCTATTTATAGTAGTGTATCGGGAGTAACACTATCTTAATGTTTTAGAAAATTTTGAGGATGATGATATAGGAAACATGAACGGAAATATTATTAAAAGAGAAAATTTCTTTGCAATTGTATGAGGTGCTCTGAGTGATTAAAAGATTAGATACCCACAATGATTTGGAGGAATCCCCAAAGGATGATGTTCCATAATATAAATAAGAATTGTTAAAGGATTTCAGAAACTATGTAAAAAGGGGTCGTGTTAGGGTTGCACATGAAGAAGTGTAGTCAGAACCTGTTTTGTAACCTAAGATATTAGAACTTAGTGATATCTACCTGAGATATGTAAAT
>JANHAO010011527.1:0-16925 GCA_026873985.1 Saraca asoca | reverse complement strand
CATTTGCAACCCTTGCAAAATCTGGCCAATACATCACATGTATTCAAGCTCCAACATGCAATAACATATTATCACATACAAATAATCTCAAAAAACTAGCCAAAGGCTCTAATACCATTGAAGGAATGTTCGGCCAGCCAGGGGCAAAATTGTCCAAAATTTCAAAAATTTTCCTTGCAACCAACCGAACATCCAACCCCAGATCTAGCTAGTAGAGAGCTTAAGTAACTAATTAGAAGAGAAAGGGAGCTCAACCAACCTTTGGAAGAAGCTTAAAATGCTGCGGGAAGAGGAGGAAGCTGAACGGTCACCGCCATGTCCAACTCAAATGAACCGGCCCAATCGGAGATCCACACCGGAGAGGAAGGCCGTCCAGTGCTAGCTGGTGCTTCAGAAGCTTAATTGGACCAAACGCCGGCGAGATTCACCTTGGAAGATGAAAAGATGCCGAAGAAGACGAATCGTTTTCGTCGAGGCTAAATGCCCGAAATGGGCAAGCCATTCGGCAAATATCCTTTGCCCAAACGATGTCGTTTTGCTTAATGCAAATATCCCAGCACTTTCATGAAGTGCATCCGGGTCCCTGGGGTTTCCAAAAATCACATTTTCACCCCACAACTTTTGGCCTCTTTTCAATTTGGTCCATGGACATCCAAATGTCCAAATTTTAGCCATTCCTCATATTTTCCATTATGCGTGTGACCCAGTAGGTCCCCCGAAATGTTGACAAAAGTCCATAATGGCCTTCAAACTATTTGAAGGCATATAAAATTAATCTAATTAATTTTTCTGATTAATTTCACCAAATTAATCACTTTTAGACTTTAAGCTATAAGCAGACTCTAGCAAGCCATTATAGCTATCTAATTTTCGGCGGGAGTCAACGACGATGACAACCTGTCTGTGGCTGATCTTAGTGTACATCTCCATGCACACAGTGTATGATACATTTCCTTCATTACCTATATCCGATTAGTCAGAAGTATGGATGCCAGTCAACCTCAATAACTAATCATAGTTTCTCAACCTTATGAATTATTTGACTCATATGAATTCAAGCACTCAAATCCCATTTGAGTCTCGATTCAACCTTGCAAGGATTAAATAGTCAAACCAATTCATCGAGTGGCCATGGATATCAACTCCGATGAGTGGTAATGAATCCTATCTTGATTGGGCAATGCCTAACTACACTGTTAGAAATACCCAACACAAGCCTTTATTTTTCCTCATGGCTAGAGTCACATTTGACTTGGTCAAAGTATAACCTTCCATGTAAAAGATATCCCTCAACCTCAAGTTAAAGGATCAGTCATACGATCACCACTGGAGATAAACTGTTGACGCAGCTCCATACAGTATCTCCACATGGGTCAGACAAGATCACAGACACCAATTATGTTTCCCTAAACTAATTGGGTCGTGTCCACATGTGTGTTCAGATGTAACTCACTTACATCTTAGCCTGTGAGGTTAGCTGCTCATCATATGAGAAACACCCCACGTCTAGTCTCAATAGATCTAATAATGCCTAGTTATTAGATCTTGACTAGTGTCATTTTGGTGCAAAAGTTTACATAATTAACAATCACCCTCATAATCCTATAACTCCTTATAGAATTGATTGAATGAAATAACTTCCCACCATGGACTTTATCTTTAACATGCAATGCGTAATGAATGTAATATAAGATGAAAAATCAACCTTTATTATCAAATCAATACAGAATGTACAGTCGTAGATACAATAGAGCTCAATCACATTGACCCTAGGGCACCTATCAGACTAACAATTTGGAACTCCATCACATGGAGCTTTTGGTTTAGGGAGATGCTTTGTCTTATGAATCGAGATCCCTGATGCGGGATTGCTACTGTTCTTCAAACAATAAGGTCGGGCTTAAGGCTGGTGGAACGAGCTCAAATTACATGCAAACTAAGACTCAGTGGAGTAATTTGTCGAACGCATGAGCTGGGACCTCACACTCTCATCCTCAGTGAGTTGGATGTCCTTTAGTGCGGTCTTGGCTTCTACTAGGCCTTCAGCATACTTTTTCAAGATCAATTTTCACCCACAACATAAGCCCTCCAACTTTTTGTTCGTTTCACGAACTAGGAGCTGTAGTTTTCACTGTTTAGTCAAAGTCCTTACTCTATCATGTTATCATTTTGGTCTTTCACTCTTTCACTTCATCTAACTTTGGCCATACTTCTTTTTCTGACCTTGCCTTCTGGCCGTTGGTGTGGCAATCTAATTTTCTTAGGACCGTTCGATTGAGCATGGTCTTTCATCCGTTGGGTCATTCATTGAGCCTAAATTAGTTTATAAAGCCTAAGAAGCTCTTCTTGCTTCTTCGTGATCAAATGGACATGTTGGTTAAGTCCCTAAATACCTTTGCTGGTTTGACTTCTAGTGAAGCGCTGAGGCATGTATGTCCTACTACATGGGGCTTTAAGGCATGGAAAGCCTACTGCATATGGCTCCTGTGGATAGCTTTTTATGCTAGCCATGGGGGAGATCTTGTGCGGATCTTGGATTATTTTATCACGGCTTTGTCGTAATTTCCAGCCATGCCAGTTAGACTCCTAATGCCTTTTTGCATTGCTTTAGGTCTGGTCCAAGAGGAACTACTAGCTAAGGAGGGATATAAGCAGGAGCAGTTGGGCCTGCTGGTCTTCCTACTAGTGGGAGTTCATTTCCTGGTAGCAAGCTTTTTACCTTCAACAATGACTTTAGGCTTTATGCTTTTGTTTCTGTATTTCTCTCCTTTGATGTAAATTTACCTCGTTAGATAAGGCCTTTAGTGAATAAGCTTTTTTGTGTAGCTCTTGAATGTTGTATTAGATGCTTTCATCCGCTTTTGATGACAATGTATATTACTGTAAATCCATGAAATGGTTGCGTGGCCAATCGGCCACAACTTTTGTGTAATGAACTTTAGTATACTATTGCCTCGATCAATGATAAGTAAGATTCATCCTGGTTGTATACAAGTTGTGCCTGAAAGGAAGTTGCTAGCGAGTTGCGATGAGTTATAGTGTCCTTTGCACCTATGCAAGCTTTTCGAGTGTTTTGTAATGCCTTCCCACCTCAGTGAGATGATAGCTTTTCATGGGATGAGATCGCATATTAGTTGAATTCGTACCACAACAATCTCATTGCTCAGTCTTGCAGTAATCTTGTTGCTCAATGGGACAACAATCTCATTCCTTAGTCTTGCAGCAATCTTGTTGATCAGTGAGACAGCAGTCTCGTTGCTCAGTGAGACAACAATCTTGTTGCTCAGTCCCATAGCAATCTTGTTGCCCAGCGAGACAGCAATCTCGTTGCTTAGTGGTCATTTATGGAACTTGTCCTTACCAGTAATCTTGTTAATCAGTCCCATGACAATCTCGTTGCTCAGTGAAGTAGCAATCTCATTGCTTAATCTTGTAGCAATCTTATTGTTTAGCGAGATAGTAATCTTGTTGCTCAGCCTCACAACAATCTTGTTGTTCGATGAGACAGTAATCTTGTTGCTCAGGCTAGGGATTATACTCTTTTGCTCCTAACTTACAGGATGTGGCTCACTTTGGATGTATCGACGGGGTAGGCTTCGTGCCATCTCATCCTCGGATGTATTCGTATGATGGTGAGATAAAAGCACATTGCTAGTTTGGTAATATTTTTGAATTTTAGTCAATCGTCTGTAAATAATATTGAATCAACGTAGAGTAGCTCTTTTTTCATGCAGTGTTCTATTGGATAATCTATACAAAGATTTCAAGATTGTCATTGATCATAGGAAAACATTATAGGATCAAAATATGGTTTTAATGGAGGGCTTTGGCTCTCGATCAATGATTCACTGAATCTACTGAGCTTTCTATTCTGATGGCTTCACCATATAATCCTATAATCGGCCTCTTTTGATGAGGTCTTTTATGGCGTCTCTCAATGACCAGCATTTTGAGGTGGTGTGTCCAACCTTATTGTGATAAGGCAGAATTTGCTTAAGTCTCTGGATTTAGAGGGGGCCCTTATGGGCCTAGGCTTCCCGAAGTCTTCCCTATGCCTTTCCATGGCAAAAATCCTATCTTGCGCATTAGACAGGACACTATAGTTTTTGAAGTGACCTTGAGCTGAAGTCACTGAGGCTTTGCTCTCTTTGCAAGCTGAGGACTAGGGTTGTGACTATGACTCTCGTCGCTCCTCTTTTTACTCAGGGTGGAGTTGTAGGTGTCTGCCCTTTATTTAGGCTCTTCTATATCGAAGGTTTCCTCCCACCTTATTTGCTTGGTAGCTTACTTGTAGAATTCAGCTAAGTCTTGAGCCAGGGACTTGTAAAGGCTTTTATATAACTTTCCATCCTTGTGGTGCCCCACTGAGATTGCTGTTAAGATGCTTTCCTCTAAAGGATTCTTTACTAAGTTAGCTTTGCATCTGAACCTAGTTATATAATCGTCCAGCGAATCATTCTTATGCTGAAATATCATTGCGAGATGGCAAGGAGGCATGAGTTGCCTCTTCAATGCCCGATATTGGTCGATGAATTTCTTTTGACATTCTTCCTAACCATTGACACTGTGAGCCCGGAGTCTTCTAAACCATGCATGGCCTATGCCTCCTAACATGGCTAGGAAGATGTGACATTTGACCAAAGGGTTAGTTATTTGAAGATCCATTTGGACATTGAACTTGTCCAGGTGATCACATGAGTCATTGTTTCCATCATACAGTGGGATGAGGCACTTTAAGTTTTTGTGGAAGAGGCTGCATTTTGATCTCCACAGAGAATGGCGGGCTTTCCTCATAGCAAGGTTAATTATTTTGAGATTGGGGGCATACCTCTAGCTATTTAAGTTTTTAGAGGACTTACTTCATGATTGGACCCCGAGCTTTGGACTAAGGGCTAGAGCTCTCAGCTTGTTATGAGCCCCCAGACCGCTGGTCATGGTGGTTTTCACAAGTTTCTTTCTAAGCTTCTTCATGATCTTGCCTTTATGCACCCTGGGTTTGCGCTTCTGCTAGCATTTAACAATTTCAAACAACTCTTTTACCATGTTCTCAAGGGGTGGCTAAAGGGCTGCCAATGAATGGCTTGAGTGCTGGAACTCTTGGTGATCTTTCCTCTTGTCATTGTAACTGGATAGGAAAGAAGATTCAGAAAATAGACAAGTCCTTCTTCTAGCTCCAAAATGTTGATGGTGGAATCTAGTTCTGAGCCAAACTCCAGTCAATTATGATCGATTCTTATACCTTAAACTATTTTCTAGTAGACTGAGCGAGAAAAGAAGATAATGGAGAGGAAGAAAGGCAATGGCAGACTATGTTTTTAACATGATTCGGCTAAATCTGGGTGGTATTAGACCCTATGTCCACGACATAGTTTTTATTAGATTGAAAGAAAAATTTACAGAGCTTTTGCTTAGCTACTTTCGGCCTCTCTCCAATTTTATTCCTCTTTTTCAATGATTTCCTACATCCTATTTATAGAGGAAGAAAGGTTCCATACAATAATTATAAGTTGTAATTTTGCTACATCAAATAATAAATGAACAAGACTCTCTAGACTACTGCAAATCGGCTATTACAGGCTACTTTCTGTGGAGTGAGCCCCTCTTGGTATATCATTAACAAACATTAGGTGGGATATGTTGGGAGCAGCTCAAGTAATCTTCACTCCATGCAGCAAACCTTGCTGTTCAACTCTTGTTAAAATTTTGGTCAATACCTTAGAACATAGTATAAATAGATATAGGGAAATTGGATCTCCTTGACAAATATTCTAGTTGGTGTGAATCTACTATGTGGCTGCCATTGAGTAGAATAGAAAATGAGATAGTGGTTATGCATTATGAGATCCGATTAACGAACTTGTCTCCATATCTAAATTTCGATGAAATTCCACTCAACCCTATCATATGCCTTCTGCATATCCAGCTTGATTCCCATCAATCACTACTTCTATCAATTCTTAAGCTAGCATGCCATTTTCATGAATCCATGTCTTAGGCAGGAAGGTAGACTGTGATGGTGCATTTATTCTCTTTAGTGAGTTTCTCATTCCATTTGACAAGATCTTAAATATAACTTTATAAAGTAAGTTGCACAAGCTTATAGGCCAAAATTCTGCAAATGTCTTAGCTTTATCATGTTTAGGGATTAACACCATATGTGAGTAATTCAGCTTTTTAGTAAATACCCATGTTGGAAAAAAGATTATACTGCCTCAACCATTGACAATCCAATAATGTCCTAACAACCTATATAAAATAATCAAGGGTAACCATCTGGTCCTGTGCTTTTATTAAGGTTCATGGATTTAATCACTTTGTAGATTTCGTCAGAAGATGGGATTTTAGTCATTTCAAAATTTTCCTCCTCAATTATATCCTATTGAACTAGTCCCTCTAAATCTTCTGGTAGACTAGTATTGGAACTTGTAAACAACTTGGTAAAACCCTTTGTAAAATAATTTCTGATTGATTCCCTATCTTGTAACTAGTGATTCTCTTATATTTCAATTTGAGCTATATTATTTCTTACTTTTTTGTTGATTGTTGAAAGGTGGAAAAATTTTGAATTTGTATCCCTGTTTTGGACCCATAGCTCCCTCAATTTTTGTCTTTATTGATGGCAAAAATATATTAATAGGAAAAGTCCAGTAAAAAACCTAAACTGCAAGTAAAGAATGCAAGAATACAAGTATGAGTAGAAAAGAAATTAAAAGGAAGGAAGAACAATGAACACCAGGACCTTTTTAATGTGGTTCGACAAAAGTCAGTGTGACCCCTACGTCCACAGTGGTTATATTTACTTTTGTGTGGTTGTTTCGCTATTTAGGCTCAGAATAACAATATGAATATTCTCCCTCTATTTTGGTAGAGTTTCTGCACATATTTTTCACCCTCTGTTACAATGATTTCTTTTCCTATTTATAGAGGTAATGAAGGTTATAAATGTAATTTAACAAGTTGTAAAACTATCATTTCCGTTGCTATGGGCAATAAATGCTTGGTAATTCAATGTCAGTTTTTCGAGGATATTGTCCCCATTGGGAGAATACTCCCTTAACTGTTGATTAAACTTAGGCCTCCCATACTTATGGTTAGGGTAGCTAGCCTGGTGGTCTGAGTTCGCATTGGGCGACCTGCTAGTTATGTAAGCTGGTCCCATCCCTAGGCTTAACCAAGGTGCACTTCCTAGAAGATGGTTGTAGGACTGCTTCGTCTAGCGAGCCGAAGCTCATTTCTAGCGAGTTAGGGGTCGTAGCTCGTGATCGATGAGCTAGTGCCTCTATTATGCGATCTTAGTTTTTAGGAAATTTGGGCCTTTTTTGATTAGGCTCATCTCTTATTGAGCTTTCGCAAGCTCATGCTGGATAGTGCCAAAACATACCTATAACATTAGCCCCCAGCTCTCAGTTCATTCTATAGACTGGGAGTTGAGTTCACTAGCAAAAATTGGAGACTATGATGAGACATGTTGTTGTTCAGATTTCTATTTCATCGCTTCATCTGCCTACACTTTCATTATCGCATTTAATGCACATACTTTCACATGGTTGCCAGTACGACGATGACTAAGCCAAGTTATTTTATAGACTATCAGATTATAGACAGTTGATTAGTCTCTCAATCGAACGATCGAGCCACTAGGGCCATTTTAGGTGAGAAACCCCTCTTTTCCCTCTTACTTTTGAAAGCTAGAGTTTTGCCTCACAAGTTCTTAAGCAGTTACCTTGAGTCTTGTTCTCTCACTCCACTAGTTCTACCATTGCAGCTGCTGTAAATCAACCATTTTATTCAAAATCCATTTTGTCCCTATCCGTTCTAGAACCTGATTTGTCCTTTTGACGTGTTAAGCCTTCTTAGGACTTTTGCTTTTAGAATGCCTTATTTTATGATTTTTTGGTATCACATTGCTTGGTCCAGTTGTGAGTGCCCATTTGCTGCTAGGAATTTTGCCAGCTGGTTTTTGGGCTATAGATTATTGGATTTAGCTTTTTGTTTTCTTAGGGTTTAGTAGTTTGATAGGCTTTGTTGGTTAAGACCCCCTAAGTTTTCAATAGTCTAGATCTTTGATTCGATGGCCTAAGGCATGTATGATTTACAATATAAGAAAAATTTTTTGTCTAGTAGAGAGAAGCTTTAGTTTTTTCTGATATGGTCTGCTTGAAGCAATCTGGTTGCTTAAAGCGACCTGATTGTTTGTCCTTCTATGTAGATGGTTGTAGTTCATAAACACTAAAGCCATCAAATAGGAAGTAATGACGAGCCTGACTCCCCAGCTCAAAGTGAGGAGCTGGCATAAACCTCGGTTGAAACCTCAACTTGACTGTAGTAAGGGGCAACAGGTCATTGTGGGCTCTTCAGATTGCTCAATATTTAATCATTACCCTTAAACCATCGAACTAGGTGAGCTTCAAAACATAGTTAAATATTATCATTTCCCCAAAGGTTGCCATCTCATGGAACTTTCCCTTGGTGACCACGTAGCCCATCCTTATCAAGGATTTGTGTCATTAGTACCCAGGATCTTACTGTCGGGCTCAGGTTCCTAGTTCACTTGTACATTATTGATTTGTTAAATAGATTGAAGCTCTGCCCATTCCAATTGACCCAGAACTCCTACTCTCAGCTCATTTCTCTTGCACTTGTGTACTTGAGAAATAATCTTCCACCACTATCTGCAGGAGTTTTGTGCCAACTTTATAGCATTAGGAGTACAAGTTATTTGGATGGGATTTATTACCCCTTAGCTTGGCATACTAATTTCAAGAGGATTCTGTCATAAGGGGATGCCAAGGGCAAATCAAATGTAGGGAATTACAAGACTCATTGATTTTACATTTCATGCTCGTCTTTGTATCCTCTTTGTAACTTTAGTTTTGTTCTAATGCTTGGTAAGTAGGCTGAGGTCATGCAAGTTATCATGAATTCATGTTATCATTTTTGATGCTCTGTTCTGTTTTTATAGATGGGGCTAGCAAGGAGAAGCCAATGCTTGAGGTTGAGGAGGCTGAGGCATTGGACCAGTTCATTGCTATAAATGATCTAAAAAATGATATCAAGTTCAATAATGATCTCTTTTGTTCTCATAAGCTCACTTTAGCTTTGAACACTGAGCTCACTAGAGAAATCGAAGCTCGCCAAGTTAGGGAGATTGGTCCAGCACATTTTGAAGACTACAAAAATATGGTAAAGCTTATTATCTGAAAACCACCTCCTGAGGAGCTCGAAGACCTTGAAGTCGCTATGACCTCATCAGGTCCCAACACTGCTGTTACCCCTACTATTACAAATTAGACTTCTCCTACCTTGGTTGTAACACTTTCATAGGAGTTAACCCTCAACTCACATCCT
The DNA here is from genome assembly GCA_026873985.1 of Saraca asoca. NCBI lineage: Eukaryota > Viridiplantae > Streptophyta > Magnoliopsida > Fabales > Fabaceae > Saraca > Saraca asoca. Next base: position 7,577 of record JANHAO010011527.1, on the reverse strand, counting down.
AAGGTGACTAAAGTGGTTAAGATCATGCCCTCATCTGAGCCCTCTACCAAAAAATGAAAAGTAAACAAGGCGAAGAGGATCGTTGCCACTTCAAAATGGATGGCTCGCGGAGTCGTAGCTGAGGATATCCACTAAGCCTTGGCCTAAAGAAGTGGGAATATTTTGAGTTCCTTTAGAGGGATGTAGAGGCAATCTTGGGTCCCCGCACCAGTCCCCAAGTGTTGGAAGTAGAGGGAGTCTTAAGTGTAGGGCTGATGCACTATGCCACTTGTCATGGCTTATTGGTAAGTAAGGCGCTATACCCTTTTGGCTCGAGAGGAAAAGAATGCCAAACACGAAGGTGACTTGGTCATTACAATTGCTTAGGCACTAGAGCTGGAAAATAGAGCAAGGGATGCCAAGGTTGCTCACAAAGAAGCTGAGGAAGCTTAATCTCGTGAGGCGACAAGCCGTGAGGATGTCACATCCAATCTTAACAAAACAATTGATGAGCTATCAAAAGTAAAGAGCGACTTGAATGTGACACTTTGAGGTGCTAATGTAGCGATGCGGTGAGCTGAAGCTGTAACATAATTGGTTGAGGCTACTGAGAAGGAGCTTGGAGTAGCCAGGAAGGAAGTTTCTCTAAAACAAGAGGAAGTCACTCGAGTTGAGGCAGAGACCATTGAGCTGGTTGTGAAGGTAGCAGAGAAAGCAGAATCTGAACCCTCCTCCTATTTCTTATATACTTTGTGGGAGAGGCACTCAAATATGGACTTTTCATTTTTTGTAGAAGATGCTGTTAAGGAAATAAAGGGCTTCAAGAGGAATGCTACAAAGGCTAGTTCTTCCAACAAAGGTGTGAAGTCCGCAAGTGGTAACCCTCTTGTCGAGGGTGTTATTCAAAGAGAGAGCAACCTACAGGTCATGGAAACCCCTGATGATCATATGAGAGATGACCATAAGGCTTCTTAGGATACGATCTTGTAACCTTGCATTTCATTTTTGAACTTCACATTTGATGTTAGATTTTTTATGAATTTACCTCACTAGAAGAGGTATTAAATGAATCTTTTCATGTTTTCTTGCCTTTCCAGGTGCATCACATTGGATGTTCTATAGAAAATAATAAATAGGCTATTATGGATAAATTCCCAATCACAACTCAATAATTGTCAGGTAAAGAGAGTGCCAATAAGTCAATTGACCTCTGTGAGCAAAATATAATGGATAATGAAATGAAATATTGAGTATATTGTATGAATCTATATAAGTAGGCTATAACCAACAAATCATGACCACAAATGATACGTGTCATGCCGAATGGCCAACAGATCACATGAAAGCATAGCAGGTCGCAAAAGAGTGTAACCTCAATTTTCATAAATTGAATCTTGAGATAGATATGAAAGAGACAACCTCAGTTTGCAGCGAGTGTTAAAAGGCTACAAAAGTGTCTTTGAAAATAGTGAGTAAAATGCTCAAATTGTACTTTAGCTAGCACGAGTTGGAGTGCTCAGCGAGCGATTAGGTGCACTTTGGCTGGCACATTGAATAGATCGCATGAAAGCTATGCCTTTAAATATTAGACTGCATGAAAGTTGTGAGCGATAGGTTGCATGAGAGTTGTGAATAATATGTTGCATGAGAGCTATGAGCAATAGGTCGCATGAGAGCTGTAAGCAGTAGGTCACAAGAGAGCTACAAGCAATAGGTTGCATGAGAGCTGCGAGCAATAGGTTACATGTGTGCTCTTCAACTTATAATCCATAGCAATATATATTTGCTCAAGCTAGGCAATGTATATTTGTTGAGTAGATAATGCATATTTGCTGGTCAACTGTAGCAATGTATATTTATCGAGCAAGGCAATGCATATTTGTCATTTCTTAATCAGTGAAAAATTGATCATGTGAGTTGTGCCTTGGCTAGTATGCCATGACAATGTACATTTACCAAACATGACAATGTATATTTATCAGGTCAACTGTGATAATGTATATTTACCAAGTAAGACAATGTATATTTATTGGGTTGACCATGACAATGTATATTTACCAAGCAAGGTAATGTATATTTATTGGGTTGTCCATGATAATGTATATTTATCAAGCATGACAGTGTATATTTGTTAGATTAACCATGACAATGTATATTTGTTAAGCAAGATAATGTATATTTGTCAAGCTGAATGTTTAGAGGATATGCCTCAGTTGGTATAAATTGAATTTGTCAACAGAGCAGCTTGCTTTTAGTACCAAGCTTCATTGAAAATTTATTCAAAGATTAATAGACATAACAATTTGAGATACTTTTAATGTTCAGATATCATTATAAGTTTAGGATATGGTTTTTATTTTGGGCAACTATTGTTGGTTAGAAGCTTGCTAGGGCTGTTGAGATCATTGTTTCATAGGTCGCACAACATAGTCCCCTAAATGATTTCTCTTAATCAGGCCCTCATTTGTGTTTTTAAGTGCCTAGCATTTTGAGGTATTGTGCCCATTTTCATTATGGTATGCACAAAATTTGTTTTTGTTTCTAAATTTGTTGCAAACCTTTGTAGGGGCTTTCTGATGTCCTTTCTATCCTTTTCCATTGCGAATATCCTATCCTAAGTGTCTGATAGGATGTTATAACTTTCGTAGTGACCTTGACATTAAGGTCACTCACTCCTGGCCCTTTTTATGGCTTGGTTTTTGGAGTCGTTGTTTTGGTCCTCTTTCTCATTCCTACTAGTACTCCTTTTATTCTTGTTGTAGCCATTTTTCTCACTCCCTTGATCAAACCTTTTTAGGCCAAAGGTTTCTTCCCACTTAATTTCCTTGGTGGCTTACTTGTAAAATTCACCTAAGTTCGCCATTGGGGACTTGTATATCTTTTCGTATAGTTTCCCATCTTTGTGAAGTCTAGCTGAGATCGCTGTGAGGATACTTTCATGTGAGGGATTTTCTACATTATTGACTTCGCATCTAAACCTAGTGACATAGTCTTTTGGCAACTTGTCTCTCTATTAGAAGACCATTGCAAGGTGACAAGATAGTGCGAGCTACCTTCTTTACTCCCTGTATTAGTTAAGGAATCTCCTTTAGCATTCCTCCTAGCTATGAATGTTGTGAGCCAGAAGATTCCTAAGCCATACCCATGGCATTCTCCTGAGGATGGCTGGGAAGACATGACATTTGACTAATGAGTTGGTTGTCTGAAAATCCATTTGGACATTGAATGTGTCTAGGTGGTCATACGGGTCACTATTCTAGTTGTATTTTAGGATGTTGAGGATTTTAAATCTATGGGGAAGAGGCTCTTTCTGGATCTCTTTAGCAAATGGGGTACTTTTCTTGTAACGATCTTGTCGGTCTTGAGCTACAGGTCACTTTTCAAGCTACTGCACCCTCTGAAGCAGCTTTTCAATCATAGGGTCATGTACCTTGGACCGATAGCTGATGGTTCATTAACTTTTGATGATGGTTAGAATGAGCTTGCCCTGTGCGAGGTATTGTCTGCTTTGGCCTCTCCTTTTTCTGGGCAAGCCTTACGATTTTGTCCTTAAAAGGTGCTCCATTTGGAAAGGGGGTGTCCTTTACCTTATAAGGCATAAGGCCACCCAACTTCCTATCGATGTGGGGCTTCTACTCACCCCTACCTCTTTTTACCATCAATATAAGCCCCCCAAGTTAGGTAGGCTTGTGCGCGGTGAGGCATTGGGGGTCCCCATAGATGGCACCAAATGATGATGGTCGGAATGAGCCTACTCCATGCAAGGTATTGACAGTTTTGGCCTCTCCCCTTTCTAGGCAAGCCTCATGGTTTTGTCCTTAAAAGGTGCCTCATTGGGAGAAGGGGTGTCCCCCTGCCATATAAGGCACAAGGCCACCTAACTTCTAATCGATATGGGAGTTCTGCTCACCCTTACCTCTTTTTACCATCAACAACTTTGATCACCTCCCTGATCGTGGGAATAGCAATCTGAGGCTCTACACTTGATACCATTTGAGCTTCCTTCTCTGCATAAGTTCTCATGTCTCTGATTATCTCTATCATCATCCTTGAGAACTCAATGGACCTTTGACCTTAATCATGAATCATATAAATGGGCAGATCTAGCTCACAGATATTCCCCTCTGAGAAGCTTCTTCCACTGCACTCCTGGCTACTAGGGTTTTTCTCCGGGCACTATAGCCTTAACTTGTCTTTGCATGCCTTGGGTTTATTCATGAGCCAACGTCCTAACTACATCAGCCAACTGCCTTACAGTGTTTTCAAGCACCTCCTGATGCTGTTGCCATGCTTGAACTCTATCAGCCTTAGAAGCAATGGGCTGGTGAGGGGTTAGTGGTGCCATGTTAGTGACAGCACCTATTGTGGGGGTAGTAGAAGTGCCTGCAGCAGGGAAGTGCCTGCAGTAGGGAAGATAGAGCCCCTTACTGGTGAACCTTGCTACTCTACATGACTATCAAGTTGGCTAGTGGTAGCTCTAATGCTCCTAGTGGTTCTTCCTCTTGCCATTGCAGTTAAATAGTAAGTCAAAGAGAGAAAGAATGCAGTTAGGAGCCCTCCTTCTAGCACCAAAATGTTGATGGCAAAAATTGGTCAATAGGAAAAGTCTAGAAAAAAACCTAAACTACAAGTAAAAAATGAAAGAATGCAAGTATGAATAGAAAAGAGATTAAAAGGAAGGAAGAACAATGGACACCAGGAGCTTTTTAACGTGGTTTGGCAAAAGTTAGTGTGGCTCCTACATCCATAATGGTTATATTTACTTTTGTGTGGTTGTTTCACTATTCAAGCCAGCAAAACAACAATACAAATATTCTCCCTTTATTTTGGTAGAGTTTCTGCACATATCTTTCACCCCCTATTATAATGATTTCTCTTCCTATTTATAGAGGTAGTGAAGGTTACAAGTATAATTTAACACGTTGTAAAATTGTCACTTCTGCTGCTATGGGCAATAAATGCTTGGCAATTCACTATCAGTTTCTAGAGGATGATGTCCTGGTTGGGAGAATGCACCCCTAATTGCTGATTAAACTTAGGCCTTTCATACCTATGCTTAGGGTAGCTAGCTTAGTGGTCTGAGCTTACATTGGGTGACCTGCTGGTTATGTAAGCTAGTCCTATCCCCAAGTTTCACCAAAGTGCACTTCTTGGAAGATGGTTAGGGGGCTGCTTCATCTAGCGAGCTAAAGCTCATTTCTAGTGGGCTAGGGGCCGTTACTTTGTCTTCATCCCATGTCTTAAGCTCGCAGTCAATGAGCTGGTGCCTCTGTTGTGTGACCTCAATTCATAGGCAATCTAGGCTTTTTCTGATTAGGCTCGTCTCTCGTTGGGCTTTTGCCAGCTCATGCTGGATAGTGCTAGAATATACCTATAACAGTCTCCTTGCCAATTGTTCATCAAGTTCACATTTTATATGTTGCTGGAATTGTAGATTAGCATGTGTGGCTGGTTGATGCTTTACCCCCTCTAGCGTTAAATTCAGTTGTTGGATTGTAGTATAAGTAAACCTAAAATGGGAAAAATTCCATTTTTTAAGCTTAACTCTAGCATTCTTGCACTTTTGAACAAATCTAAAGGATTTGGAGCCTGTCTTCTTTTCCTACCATACATTAGAAATAATGTCCCTATAATTGCTATCTCTTAACTAAGCTGCTAGAATCTAAATGGCTGAGGAGCTTTATGCTTATCTAAATTAGTATCCAGCTATTGATGATTGATTTTGTTAATCAGTCAATGAAGGATATTGGGAACTAAACTATTGTTAAGAATGGAAAGAAGGTAAGAAAGTGGCAAGAGATTTAGAGGAAGAGCAGAGAGAACACGGAGAGTTTTATCATGGTTTGGCTAAGGTCAAGATGACCCCTATGTCCACGGTGATTGTATCGGCTTTGAGCGGTTGTTTGGTTACATAGAGCAATAGTATATACGTCTATGGCTATTTCTATAGAGTTTCTACATGTATTTTCACTAGCTCTCTACACAATGGCTCTCCCTCCCTATTTTTAGAAGTTAGGAGGGTTACAAGTCTTAATTTATCAATGTCAAACTATAATTACAGCTGTACTGAGCATTAAATGCTAGACATCAAGTGATAAATGTAGGGCAAATTATTGTAGGACTCTGGAGGCTGATTTACAAGTTAGTAAAGTATTCAGATTGTCTATCAGACATTAGTTGTTCCCAATCATGCTGAGAGGGGCTCACAGTAGCCTTGTTCGATTTAGAAGTTACGAGCTCGTGTCGTGCGATCTGCTGTCTGGCTTCAGTGACCTTGCTTTGAGTTAAGCCATGCCTTCTTGCGTCCTGACCCAATTCCTTTGGCCTATGTTGGTCCATTCTGCATGGTTAAAAAATGCCCATAACATCAGCCACCTAACTCTTAGTTCACTCTACAAGCTGGGAGTTAGTTACGCATTTTTCAGGTAGAGGCCCTCTATCCATGGCTTGTAGTGTCACCAAGTTCTCTACCCACAATGCTATTTAGTCAAAGCCTTTGTTTGCAACCTTTCAAATGGTCATGTCAGGCCTCAGTCTTTTACTGTGTATATTTTCAACTATTGGCGAGGTGACTTGGTTTTTCTTTCAGGACGTTCGATTCAGAACATCTGGACATCTTCTGGATTCTTCAGAAAGGTTAGATCAGTCTATGTAAAGTGTGAGAAATTTTCTTCTTTTGCAAAATAGCCTAGTGAGCATCTCTAATGAACCTTTTATGAGGACACGAACCTTTGATGGATTCCTAAAAAGCATGTTCAGTCTACTACGAGAGTTCCTCTTTGAGGATCTTGGGATGTTTTGTTATGAGAAGCTTCTGAGGGTGATTCCTCTTTGAAGATCCTGGGAAGTTTTGTTACCTTCCTCCATCACCTCTTCATGATTAAGGTAGCTCTTCACTTATGCTCTCTAGTCTCCTTGCATGGTGAGACATTCTAGTCAGTTCCCCCAAGCATTCGGGAGTCAAGGAGTTGAGGGACGAGCTCTTAAGGCTATTAGGTGCGCCTGTGGGCTTAGCACTCTATGCCGAGTGTGTCCAAGATGAAGATTGAGATGAGCTTGTGAGGCTTAGCACATCGCACTAGGTGTACCGAAGCTAGAGATGGAATGAGCTCATAAGGCTTAATACATTGCACTAGGTGTGCCCGAGCTGGAGATGGGGAGATTAGGTGCAGTTGTGGGCTTAACGCTCTATGTCAAGTATGCCTGAGATGAAGATTGAGATGAGCTCGTAAGGCTTAGTGCATCATGCCAGGTGTGCTCAAGCTGGAGATGGAATGAGCTCGTGAGGCTTAGCACATCGCGGTAGGTGTGCCCGAGCTAAAGATGGAATGAGAGTTATGAATTCATCAGATTGTAGGGTAACAATGAGTAATAGATTGCAAGAGAACCAGGGTCGTAGTTTGTTTATTTGCAATTGATAACTCTATTTTCATAGAGTTATCTTGATAATTTCTAGACTTAAATTATTGAAGTTTGAGAGTGATTTTTATAAAATCAATGTGTTATTAGTTAGTTTTGTTAATTTGTTTAAAATGGTGTTGTTGTTTTGTTTATGAAAATTTTAGATTTGTCAATGGAGGAATTGAGTTGAATTGATA
>JANHAO010011526.1:0-16910 GCA_026873985.1 Saraca asoca | reverse complement strand
AATAATATATATTTATATAAAATTAATTATTTTACATAATTTTATATAAATAATTATATTAATTATTTTATATATTAATTAATATTAAATTAAATATATTAATATTAAATAACATAATTTTATATTAATTAGTAAGAAGGTCAAAATGGGGATGCATTTTTTAAGGGGAGCCAATGAATTTCCCATTCTTTAGTTTCAAAATGAAAAATGATTTCTATTAAACCAGGGAAAAGTTTTTCTTTAGAGAAATATTTTTCCCTCCATTTTCCTAAATCAAACAAGGGAAAAGTGACATTCTCACTCTATTTCCTTCTTCATTCTGCCCAACCAAACGAGCCCTGATGTTGCTGCTTTGACCCATATTAACTGGCAACCTTAACTCATATTTGACAACCTAATGTCTTGGTTTAGCGGCCTCATCTGGATGGGTTGGACCCTATCAGCTGAGTCTGTTTATTAGACTTTTACTTGTCCATTTATGCAATTCCAAAAATATTCATAACAATAATAATGTATTAATTAACAATTCCATATATTACAATAAAAATATGCATTATAATTCAAAAAAGCTCGTAATTTCCTCAACACCTAATTTCAAACACATACCTATATGAAGAAACTCTCACTAATACCTATATGAAGAAACTCTCACTAAAGAAATTTTTGCTCAATTTTTTTCTAGGTTTATAGTGTGTGAACCTCTTTTTTTTTTTTTTTTAGATATCGATAATCTTTCTCTAGGATTGTATCTCAATCTACTTTTTTAATTTTCTTCGACTTCTTTCCTAAGACCATAATTATCTTAAAAACCGAAAGAATATGTTATGAAAATAATATACAATAATTCAAACATATTCCAAAGAAATGCAGGAGAGGAAGTTAAGGATTTACCCGGTCGTTCACACATGTCACCAATCATATTTGAGTTTCACTCACTCTCAGGACTCATTTCCTCTGTGCCGTGTCTGTCGTAATCACCGGCTTTTAGATTCCTTCCAACAATCATAATTCCAAAACTACCCTTCAAGCCTTCCCAAAATTCCATGCCACTATTCCTTGTAGGAAATAGGAAACAAAAAAGAGCAAATATCTTAAAACCATTTTTTCCTGTCTCCCTCTTCGAGCTTTATAGAGAGAGATCAGACTGCTGCGCTTTTAGAGAGAGAAAGTAGGTATGCATAGGCCCTTTGGAGAGAGAAATCCCCAGAGAGATAGCGAGGCCTTTTTCTTTATACGGCTCTGAAAAAATCTGTTGTTTTAATTACTGGGAAGGGTTTGACAACTATATTAGAGTTTTGGAGGATTTCTCAGTATCAGATTGATTCACAAAACTTTTCTAATTGCCTTCTGATTAGCTTCGAAACTGTGTGTAGGGTTTGAATGAAGTTTTTGTGTTATGTAATGTGAAAGGAGCTGTTTTGGGGGGGGTCTAGGGTTTGTGCGTGTTTTGTTTCAATGGGGAGTATGAGTGAACCAGATAGAAAACGGCGTGAATTTACCTCCTTGTCCCCTACAGCTGCTGCTACTGCAAAGAAACTGCCCACCTTACCCATTTCTGAAGACAAAAAGGTTGCACCTTTGGCCTAATCTTATGACATACCTTCTCTACATTTTATGTTTCAATTTCAGAAGTTTACTGGGTTTGCCCTTTTTTGCCTTGAAATTTTGATTTTGGCTTTCTTCTGTATGGTGTGCTTGATTATGGTGGTGTGAATTTTTAAATTCACTTTACATATAGATAGTTTCTTCCTAATACTGAGATGGAATTTTGTGCCGTTTAGTAAAGATGGTATCTTATTCTGTAGAATACTTATCTGGGATGTGAATCCTCCACCAGATTTCACTATTTTCTCTCAAAGAGAAGTTTTAAGGGGGTTTGCAAACTAAAATTTTGTGTGGTGTTTGTAAACTATGCATAAGTTGTTTTAATAAATTTAAAATTTGGAAAGGGTCTTTGTTATTTTGAACAATTTCTCAATTAAAATTTGTTGCAATGAGATTAGTTTCATAAACTGAAAATAAATGGAAGGCTTATTCTAAACTGCTCTGGACCAGATTGTAAGCTCTCCAAAGATCCTCCCATATTCACCTGGTTGTTATATATTCGTACATTTCTGTTTCAATTTTGTGTAATTTTTATGATGGAAGGCTTCTATCTATATTCATTTATTCATGGTTAGAACTTCATGCATCATGACTTTCATAATGCTTGATTGATTGTTGATCCATGATAAAAGTATGTTCAGAATTTGCATGTATATTGCTGTAATCAGTTTCAATCTTGTTACACTTTTGGCCCTTGGTTTCTTAGACAGTTACACTATGTTTTACAGCTGCCTTTCCTTGCTCCTGCAAATTCCTTTGGTAATATTCGGTTGAAAATCAACTGACTTGGCACTACAAGTGCAGATTGGTCTGTGACACTTAAAACATGAGATAGTAATTATGTTCACAAATTATTTAAATTTGCCACTTCAGAGTAGTGCATGCAGTAATAGTACTTAAAATATAATAAGTTCGATTGCCTGATTGTCAGCAATTTATACTGCAGAGTGGTTATCAAAAGAGGTTATACTTGGAGAGATAAATTTTGATAATTTGATATTAAGCCAATACTTTTTGATTTAACACTTGTCAACTTTAGGTTGAAATCCTGAAAAGAATCTAAGGTGTTGGATGCCAACATAATTTGTGCTATCTAGTATTCTTACATTTCATTTACTGGTTCAGCTTATAACAAGGTCAATTTTGTTTCTCTTTTTCGCAAGTGGACTTATATATATATATATAGAGAGAGAGAGATACCATGAGAAAATAACCTGTTTGAGTGGTAATTGAAATTAAGTACGAGTTCAATCAGAATAGTATGCTCCTTACTAATCATTGTTAATTTCCATCCTTGGATGGGAGAGATTCCTTTTTCGGATTGTTTTCCACATCTTTATTGTTTATCCGCTTTTCATCATGCTTTCATTTAATTATTTGTTCATCAGGAAGGTTCCGATGTATTTTTTGGAATCTTCACTTTTTAAGGAATTTGAATGATAGGGAGGCTTCTAAATTGCTTGTTTTTATGAATTTGCTTGATTCTTTCAACTTTTCCTTTCTCCCAGAGAGGCATACATCTGGTTCTTACACTGCAAATCTTTCTTTGAGTTTTTGGTTAAAAACCCTTTGAATCAGTGTTTACCTTTTTGTAAGTCTTTTTGAAGGTCAAGGTTCTTTTTAAGGTTATGGTATTTGTTTGGTCTGCTGTTCTCCAGGATCAATACTAATGACATGCTTCAAGTGCGCAGGCCTCATAAGGCTTTGTCTCCAGATATATGTGTGATGTTACTAGAATTCAAAAACCAACAATCATTTGTTTTTGCATTGTGATGTGGCTTGGGAGATTTGGACCAAATTATTTTCTTTATTTGATGTCACCTGGGTTTGCCCTTTTTATTTGGGTTGTTTTTGCCCTATTAATTTCAGGAATTTTGGGGGGAATAAGGATAAGAAGGCACTTTGGGATTGTGCTTGTTTTGCAGTTATTTGGTGCATTTGATTGGAAAGAAATGCTAGAATTTTCAGAAACCAGACCCAGTCAAGTGTTTTTTTGTGGGACAGGATTTGGTTTGTTGCTTCTCTCTGGATGAAAGCTATGGTTTCTTAGAGGGTTGAGTTTGTCCGATTTGCATAGAAATTGGGCTGCAATCTTGCATTAACTTTTTGAGGATTTCTTGTCCTCTACTCTTGTATTCTTTCCCTTATTTTTAAAAGTTTCCTTTTCTATTTAAAAAAAAAAAACACACTGCCATCTCAATTTAGCTGTATATTGAACACTGAGCCAATAAGCACTGTGCCAGCGAAGCTTATGCAGGTTTTATGGTTTTTTTTTTTTTTTTTATGCAGCATGATATTAATGTGGTTCAGTTTCAAAATCAGAAACTTAAACAGAAATTAGAAACCCAGAAGCTTGAACATACTGCTCTTGATAGTAAATATTCTCAATTGAAGGAGAAGCAAAAGTCTTATGATTCCACTTTAACTGTGGTCAAGAAATCTTGGGAACAGGTAATTTATTTGTCCTTTCCATTCTTGCTTTCGTTCATATGTTGTGTATCTACTTTTGTTTCTTTATTGATTTATCAATTTGTCAATCATTAATCACATTCCGAGTAACAGCCTTGTTTTGAACATAGCTGGTTAATGATTTGGAGTCATGTTCTGCTTGCAAAAGGGAGACTGGTGGTAAATTGAATTCCAAATTAGCATCAATCACAGGAGGTGAGGATTCTGTACAATTCTTTCCCATCACTTACCTTGTGTTATGCAATATCTCATTTTAATCCTGTAAGATCTAACTCTTTGCCAATGTATCTGAACATTGTTTTTTGTTTGGTCCATTAACATGGAAGCATGATTTCTTTTTATGTTTTTTGGTGTAAAGGATTGAAAATTTCTTGGAAGTTGTTGTGAACATTAGTTGTTGTCAAGTATGGTCTACAAGTATCATTCTGGTTGCCATATTGGATTAGAATGAGTTAATAATGAACTCATGTATGAAAGAAATTAGGTTTCTGGATTTTGCCTCTCCTATTGGTGATGCTAATTTTGTGCGAATGCCATGGTTGTTGATTAAGCATCATATTTTGAGTGCGAGTGTTAGACCCTACGTTAACTTCCAAGCATGAACCAACTTCCCTGATGCATTAATCTTTGTGTCTAGCTCCTATGATTTAGGGAGTACTCAAGGCAGTTTGTTAGAGTACATTGGCAACTGCCTTTGAAGGCTAAAGGCATGCAGAAGCCAAATCCAACTCTATGGCATAGGTTTGGCGCATCATGCAATGGAAATCCTTTGTGGGACCTTAATTGGGACAAATTACCTAGGTTATATGATGTTTTGCAAAATGCTTCCTTTTCAGTTTAGGGTATTATGGGCCTTATTTAGGCTTTTGATGTTACCATGTGCTAAGCACTTACGAGATGTCATACAAATAATCTTGTTTCATAGCAAGTCAAAAGCTTACACATGAGGTTAAAGCATTGTGCTGTAGTGATCACCTTTATTGATTTTATATATATGTAACCTACAAGCACAGGGGTGATATTTATATGGTCACTTTTCTTACTGTTTCTTAGGAAGTTGTGTATGTAGCAGAAGGTCTTGGATTTCTTGTTTATATATTGCTAATTTTTTTATCTTTCCTTATCCTCTAGGATTATTTCTGTGAAGCCAAGGTCAGTGGCGTAGCCACATAGAAGGGAGTGGGGTCACTTGACCCCACTGCCTTCTCCCAAATTTTTATCAATGTGATGTATTTTTTGATTGAATTGTAATGGATATTAGATATTGACGCTGCTAATTTATAAATAAAGTTAAGTGTTAATGAAATAAGAAAAAAATTTACACAATAAAGATGAAGAATGACATAAATTTTATTGTGTTACTTCAAATTCTTATATAAAAAATCTACATATTTTATTCATTAAAGTTTTTGATCCCACTCATACATTATTCTGGCTTCAGCACAGGCCTTGGTGCTGTGTTATATTTTATAACTCAGCGTCCTTGGTATTGCTGCTTCTGGTTTAATTCAATCATCATAATTATCTTTCTTCAAGATATCTCTTGAAGCTGGAACCTGTGTCAATTTATTATTTCGTTTTATCGGTGAGTTTCTTTTAAATTTTGGATATTTGATAATATGGGAAGATTCAATACTGCAATGTCTGGATGTTTGCGTATGTATTGATGGAGGACCTCTAATCTGTTTGCCAGTTGGAAGCCCATCCACCGTTGAGGATGTTTTTCTTAGCCGACTTGTGCAAACTGGTGCAACTGAAAGTTCTTCTACATTTATTTCTGCTAACCAGATGGAGGAACATGATGAAAATACAACTGAGAAAGTTAGGAATATTTTACAAAATATAGTGACAACAATCAATAACCTCTGGTGTCTGAAGGACAGATTGCATGCTGAAGTACTGAAATTACTTCCAGAAGATAGTAAGTTTGGTTGCTGCATATGATTATCTATAATTATTCTTATTCTTTAGGATTTTTTTCCTAGCTTTCTTGCCATACTGCCTGTTTGTAGGTTCTTACAGGAAGAAGTCTTCCATTGATCTGGAGGTTGAAGTTAAAAATTTGCGTTTGGCATTTAATGAGCTTCATTTGAAGCACAAGTCTTTAACAAGTGACTTCCGAAGTCATCGAGATCTTGATGCAAAAAATAAAGCTGAGCTTAAAAGATTGAAAGGTAGGTTCTCTCATCTGTGATTTTAATTATCTCAAATTTGCTGTCTTATTCATTGTGTTCTAAGGCAGTTGGACCATTGTAATTGTTTGGCAAATTTTGCAATGTTCTATTTTAACTGCCCATCTTCCCATTGTTTTTAACAATGGCAAAAGAACAGTGTCTTCTGTTGCAGAATTGTGAATTGAAATGTTTACATTATTTGCTTACTCCTAGTCTTCTTCTAGTTAGTTTAGGTATCAACAGGATTTGTCTACTTGCTGTGTATAAGGCTTTGTATCTACTTTAGCCTTTTTAATTAATTTCTGAGGAATTTAGAAACAAATCAAACTTGATGAGGAAAAATATTTATGTAGTCTATATTTGAAGAAATCCTTATTTGAGGCTCATCTTATAGGTGAAGAATTCAAAATTAGAGAATTTTGCATGAAGTCGTGTATTAAGAAAGAAATTGTAGTAGAATTAGTACATGAGTAAAGAAATTGAATTGGGAGAATTAATAATTTGAGGAATCTAGTAACAAATCAAACTTTGAGGAAAGAATTCCAGTTATGGATCCATATTAGAAGAAATTCGTATTAGGGGCTAAGCATATGGGGAAAGAATATAAAAAAATTAGAGAACCAGTCATGTTATTTTATACGACTGACGAATTGCTGTTTGATTTCTTTTTTTTTAAATAATTTGACATTTGACATGTGATCTGCAATTTATGTGTCTTGCTCTTATTCATTCTTTTAGGGGAACTAGAAAGCACTGTTGCTGAATTGGAGGAAAGTAATCGGAAACTGGCTAGTCTTAAGGCAGAGAAAGATGCTGCAAAAGGGGCAATTTTTCCAGTTTTAAATGTTGGAAGTAAGCAAGTTGCTAGCGATAGTGTCAGCGACAAGAAAAAAGATTTACAAGATATGGAGTTGACCCTGAAGGATCTAATGGTATTTCGTAGGATTCTTTGTTTCTGTTTTGAGATTGTGGGTAATTGTACCTTCATCGTTTTCTATACAAAATTATACCTTAATTGTGTTGAGTGATGTAGGACCAAGGTGCATCTCGCCTAGTGGAACTGAAAAGTCTTCATGAGGGACGAATAACATTGTTGCAGCAGTTATGTGATTTAGAGGTTGTTTTTTCTTATCGTGAATGTTCTACTGTAATATCTCCACTTGTCATGGTATTTGATTTGGGATGATTTTATCAGAACACAGTGAAGAATTTGAAGTGTCTTACCTCTTCATATGCATTCCAATTGGTGAGAGATCAAATAGAAAAGTCAAAATCACAAGTTCTTGAGTGCCAGGCTTTATTCGAGAAACTACAGGTTGTAACTGGTCGGTAGTTTCATTTTTGCCTTTTAATTCTCATCTTGTTTGGTAGGATTTGCTTACGATGATGATTGTTTTCTTTCATATGAATTGTAGGTTGATAGGGATAATCTTGCATGGAGAGAGAGGGAGTGGTACATAAAAAATGATCTACTTGATGTTGTTCAAAGATCTGCAGCAGTTGTTGATTCTAGAGTGGCTGATTTAGGGATTGAAATAAAGAAAAAAATTGAAGAAAGAAATGCCATTGAAAATAAGCTGGAACAGGCAGCAAGGGAACCAGGTCAGTCTCCTGTCCCTTTTGATTATAAAGTGTGCTCCCATTTGTTGTGTGACTTTATTACCCTAGTGATGAAATTGTTCTGCTTTTTTAGGAAGGAAGCAAATTATTGCAGAATTCAAATCCCTAGTTTCTTCATTCCCCGAGGAAATGGGATCTATGCAAAGTCAGCTAAGTAAGTATAAAGAGGCAGCTTCAGATATCCATTCTCTGCGTGCAGATGTGCAGTCCCTTTCTTGTATTCTTGATAGGAAGGTATATATTTGTTTAATGTGTTTTCAATACTTGGCAGCTTACAGTCACTTCTTAAAAGGTGTTTTTCTTAAACAGGTAAAAGAGTGTGACACTTTGTCTGTTCAGTCTGCTGATCAACTTGCTGAGAAACAGAGGCTGCTTGATATGGTAGGTGTTGCTTGTCTCTGACTTTAACGGAACATCTATGGTGCCTTAAATTTGTTTTTGATATCTTGTGCTCTAGTTCAAGAAATTATGTGGCATTATATTTGACTGCTTCCTGGACGTTGCTATGAATACCAGCTTGGTATCTTATGCTGGATATATACCAGCTCTTTTCTCATGGAAGAAAATTACCACTGAGTATTAACCATTTTAATAAAATCTTCATAATAATTAATGGATGATTTCATGGAGATGTGCAGTTATCTTTAATGAAACATTGTTTATTGTTGGAAGCATGACATTTGTATAGTTAGGTTTTTCTGTTTCCTCATTTCCTTCTGTCTTTTTCTCTTTTTCTTCTGTTGTTCTTTTTCTTAATGTTCTACTTTTGTTTTGGCGCAGGTCCAAGATTTGAGAGAAAGTGAGCAAGAGTTGAAATTGATTCTGGAAATGTATCGACGCGAGTCCATTGATTCAAGGTTGGAGTTTCAATTCCCAAATTGAATTTGTATAATTTTCTAATCTTAGGCAACCAGGCTTTAGCATTGTATGATTGTGTTGAACAAACACTCTCATGAATCAAGCAAATATGATAGACATGAAGACTCCATTTTGCATTTTGTACTTATACTTTTTGGTACATGCGTACAAATGTTTGTATATTTGTAATTCGATTAATTTTGGAATTTAAACAATACGCAAAATGACAAAATTGATAGCTTGATAGCTCTCTTGATCTCTGTTAATTTTGTCTCCAGATTTTGGAATTATGAATGCCTGAACTGAACCCTATATCCTTTTCATCCTTAGTCCTTGTTTGATGGATGAACTAAAAAAATCTTTGGACATTACATTAAATGTGCTGATTGATTCCTGTAAGTAGTGATAGTTTTTTTTTAAAACATTAAATGAAGCAAGTAGTGATAGTGTCAGTCCTTCCTATGAATGAGTGTATTAGTTGAAATAACAAACTATTCCACTAGTTTAGCCTTTAATTAAGGATTTAAAGGTCAATCATCTGGCTGTGCAAATTGAATGGGAAGTTGATTTTTGCTGGATGATTATGCCAAATGCGAATATAAAGGTGGAGATAACAGATCAGCAGGCTTGCAGAAGGCATTGTATAAAAGAAACTGAGGGTTAAACTGTTCTTTTCCAAAGTTAAATAATTTGGCTAAAGTTTACTTTCTTAGTCTTTTGGCTAAATAATTCTTAGTTGTGGACTTTCATTTTGTATAGTTTAGTATTTTCAAAATGCACTCTTCTCTCAAATTGCTGAAATGAAATATGTCTTTGGGTGGTATCTTTGCTGTATGAACTGAGTACGAGATAGAACAGATGGGTTCAATATTGTCACTGGTTGGACCTCCATTTATAAGCAGGATTTGTGTAGACCAGTGTTGTTGACAAAAGGATGGCAAAAGGTTGCTTAAGGTAGCATGGTTCCTGAATGCCATGGGCAGAATTGTGGGAGGCGAGGTGGTTGCTAAATGTATGGTGATTGTTGGCCATTTGAGAGGAACTATAGTAATTTGTTACACACATCAAAGGTGAATAAGAAATATTGATGATTTATATGATGAAAATCTACATTGTGGTTTTAGAGGCTGATGAGATCATCATAAATTCACAACATAGTCTCACGCTCAAACATTGAAGAAACTACCAAAGGAAAATTATATGATTGTGAAAAAATCATGAAAACAAATATAGTTCTCCGATTTTCTGTTGGGAAAGAGAAAATGTGAAAAGAAAGGTCTTTTGCCAGCTTAAGGAGAACATGGAAATAGAAAAAAGAACAGAGCTTGCTTAAGGAAACATTGCTTGAAGTTGGATCATAAGGACCAAGCTTTGCCTTGTTGTCTTTCATGGGATTAAAGTATTTTTCTTTCAATATTTATGGTTTTCTGCAAATGGATTGTTTAATTAGTCTCTATTGGGGATATGCAAAGAGATTTCTGTGCTTTACTTAGATGATGTTTTTCGTTCCATGTTGTCTCCCTGTGTTTAGTATTTTTGTTGTCTTTTGAAGAGGATTTCTTATCCTGTGCTTCTATTCTCCTTTCCCATCTTTTCTATTAAAATTTCTTCTTTTATTAAAAAAGAAGTTAGTTTTAGAAATCTGCATTTTTGTTTTTCTTGCTGTTGTTTTAATTTGGATAAAGACCTTTGTGACCCCTTGGTGGCTGCGAGAAAAGATGAAGGCTACCATTAACCCTCTGGCAGGCAGTGCAATATATTTATTAATGGTGTATGTATTGGTGCATTGCTAGGCGTGGTTGTGATATGAATCCCTCCTATTGTTGCAGTTCTGGTTTGGCGTAGCCATGGCAAGGGCCTGGTGTGCGTTTTTTAATATTAGACAAGTTGAAGGCTTATTTGCTGCCCCCCCCCCCCCCAAAAAAAAAAAGACAGAAAAAACACAACAAAAGGGGCAATGTTGGTTCTGGATTTGGAATCTAGTGTTCTGCTTAATTCATTATTGCTTAGGAGATTTCTGTTTCTTTCAAATTTTTACAGAGGAAGATTTCTTATTTTTCTAATCCAATGCCTTTTGCTCTCCTCCGAATGATGACTTCTTAAAGGTCTTTCAATATAAGGAAACAAAAAATTGATTCATAAGTGTTAACAGTGATAGATTTTTGGTTGGGGTACAAGGCTCAGTTGTTGTATCTAGAGATGAGTACCATTAAATCTCCTCTCGGGTAATGGCTCTGATGGGCCTTTTTAACTGCTTGAAATATATCTTGGTTTGTTAGAATGCTATAAATGAGGTCTTTGTGTATGCAGAGATGTGGTGGAGGCACGGGACTCAGAATACAGAGCACAGGCACATGTTCAGAGTTTGAAATCTTCTCTTGATGAGCACAACTTGGAACATCGAGTCAAGACAGCGATTGAAGCGGAGGCTCGATCTCAACAGAGGCTGGCTGCTGCTGAGGCTGAGATAGCTGACATGAGACAGAAATTGGAAGCTTCTAAAAGGTCTACCCTTTATTTAATGTTATTTGAAAGCTTAACTCACCAACTGTCCCATGAACCCTTTCTCGTCTCTGACAACAGCATCTATGAAGTTTCTTATTTTCTTATACAGTCAATTTATAGTTCAGTTCAATTTTCTTATGTAGTGATGAATAACTGTCATTGATTTAGATTGTTTATACGTTGGGCAGTGACTCTTTTGCTTGCTTTTCCTTCCTAAGCAGTTAGTCCGTGCATTTCTCTTTACAATTCCAAAAATTGAAGCCAACTCCTCCTTATTCTTTCGTATGCATCATCATCTCATGTTGTTCTGTTTATACTTCCTAATGCAATTTTGCTATGAAAATATAATTACTATAGTTATTCTGGGTTCTTTATTCTACTAACAGTTTGTGTCCTTGGAGATGTTATGTAAGTGTATGAACTGTCATTTGTCTACTGGCTTGTTCTTTACTATCTTTTCTGTTTGTGCACATGCTCTCAAGGTTGAAGTCAGTTAATTGTTCATGTCAATGCAGAGGAAAAAGTTTCATAGGGCTTTATGTTTGTCCATTGTTTACAATTTAGTGATGGTTAACTTTGTTGGTCTTTGATACTTAATCATTTCAGGGAGAAGTGTAAACTGTCAGATGTCCTGAAATCTAAAAATGAAGAAAATGAGGCCTACCTATCTGAAATAGAGGTTGGATTTTATAAATCATTGAGATGAATTTGATTTCATATTTGCCAAGGAAAACAGTCTTCTCTAATTATTAAACTTGAAACTTTGTGTTGCTTTTCCAATGTTAGTGTTAGTTTAACACCACTGGGATGATTTCTTGCAGGCCATTGGGCAAGCATATGATGAAATGCAAACTCAAAACCAACATCTGTTGCAGCAGATTACTGAGAGAGATGACTATAATATCAAGGTAACAGGTTGTATTTGTTTCATTTAAATTGGTTGCAAGATTATGTTTCACCTCAATCAAGAAATTTGCATATGCTTAAATGGATTTTCTAGTTTTAATTGTGTAGGATGTAGAGCTAAGCTGATATTGCACTTTGATGTGTTATCTTTGTACTGCATCTTGCAGTTGTTTCATCATTTTTTTCTTTTTTTATTCTTTTTCTTTTCTGTATTATAATTTTGTGGCTCTCAACCTATAATAGTGAGGCATTGACTTAAGGTCATCTGATTCTGCTTTGTCCAATGCATATATAACTAAAATTTTTAGGGTGGTTTACCATACTCAACCCTTATGATACTCTACTGCACTTGTGATAGTAACTCTATTTAACTAGGTTAGTAGTTTTCAGTAAAAATTGTTAATAACTCAAGTAAAATGTGCTAGCAATTGTGGTTAGGTATTAGTTTTTTATATCCTTCCACACCAAGCTGATGTCTGGTGACTAACTACCTTTTTCAACCATGATGATTCATGAAAATTTTAAAACTACGGTATATACAAATTTCTTTCTATACCTCTCATGGGTCCCAACAAAATTTCATTACAGCCACTTCAAGTAGTCACTGGAGTCACTGGACGAAACCATGATGGAGAAAGATCTAAATCACAGTTATTAGCATAGTTTATGATTATCAAAATTGGACATTTCATGATTTGAATCATACGCTTCGAGTCAATTCACGTCCAAAATGCTCGGGATCACCTCCAATATGTGCAGCAGAGAATCACAGGAAGCCATGAATCGCAGAGTGAATCACATGGAATCACTCTGGAATCGCAGAACCGAACGTTTCCGACAGTTCGTCCACTTCAGAGAACTGGTTCTCTGCTTCTGGTCGGGACAGTTTTCAGGCTGGATTCTGCACGACCTGGTTCAGAAAACCAGCATTTAAACTATTTTTTTTTTTTTTAAAACTTGGAAATGACCAAAGTAAGTTTAAGAATAGTCTCAGACAGTAAGATACCCTCAAAACCCTAAAGCTTTGGTCTTTCTGTTTTTTATTCTTGTGTCCAAAATGTTGAGTTCATTATGATTCATTGACTTGAATGACTAGATTTAGAAGGCTATTTTTGAGATACACTTATATGATTATTACTCGGGATAAAAGGTTTTTTGATTAATATTTATTTCTATTTCTTATAGTGATATTTTGTATTTTTTTTTTTGAAGTATTTTAGAGTTCACATGTTATTTATAGGTGAAATATAAATTTTAACCTATTTTAAAATTTGATCATGAATCTTACGATTCACTATTTGGTTTGATTTTCAATTCAAAAAATTAGTCATTTGATCCACGATTTCTCCAATGAAATATAAAAGTTTATTTTTCAATTAAAAAAAATAAGGAGGTTCACTTACATAATTAACATAATTAAATATAGTTACTATTTGGAATATGGGAGTACCATAAGGCTTAGCGTGGTGGATACTGCTCTCTTTCTTTTTTTTTCCTGAAATTATGGATTTGTTTCTGCCCAATAAGACTCTTGTTTTGTCATCATGTATTAGATATAGTAAGTGTCATCTAAGATGTAATATATCAGATGTAGAGTGATCTTATCCTATTCGAATATGTGACTGTAATGTGAAAATGTTTCCTTTTTTTGTTTTTAATTTTATTCCTTCTTGTACTGCAAGTCTCTTCTAATGTAGTTTTTCATTGTCTATTAATCAAGTCTCTAAATATTCTCAGTTAATATCTGGTGAATGGATGTTTCCTTGTGTGTCTAGTTATAAAAAGTTGATGACCAAAGTCCACTTGTTATCAGCAGGTGTTGGATTTAATAAATTTAGTTTGGTGCTGATAATATGTAAAAGTTAAACCAACTCCATTCTACTTGTACTAAGCAGAATTAATTCTAGGGACATATAATTACTCTTGGGGTGGAATGTAAATGTGGACTTGATCTTTGAGGTTTCTGACAGAGTTGCCCCACCAGAAAACTAGGGAGGCAAAGCAGGTTTAGTTGGCTAAAGTCCTTGAAAGAATTAATAATTAGAAAAGAAGAATATTCCCCTCAAGTTTTTCCTACTATCTAACAATTTCAGTTCTTTTGTTGTTAGATGTAATGTATGTGGCTTGATTGCCATGACTATGACTTCCACGGTAAGGAGTCAAATGTAAAAACTGATAAGGATTTCACTTGTTACTTTTTTCTTGTGGGATATAATCTGGCCTTCCTTTTCTACAATGGTATTATTCACTTATTTGGGAATACATAGAAGAAACTTTCCTTTATTGACAACAATCTTTGTGCACCTGCAAAATGTTTCATTGTAAATGATGGCATTTAAGGGACACATGTGGCTTTCATAACTCTTTAGGTGCTGGGAACCGTGCAGAAAAGCTTAGGTTTGCTGGATTCTTGGGCAGATTCACAGAAGAACTAAACAGTAGAATTTGAAGGAAAGTAGTTATAAAAGCTATCTTGCGTATTTCAAAGGAAATATATTAAGTTGTAGAAGTAAGGCACCTAGGGATCTCAGGCATATTGTATAGTTGCATCATGTATAGTTGCATCATGTGACCACTATGAGGGAAATATTTACCAAATTCATAAAACTGATCATTCATTTCGAGAGAGTGAACCTTTTTTAGTAGTGTGAGAATGAACTTTTAATCATGGCTAAAATGTTCTTTGAAAATTTAGGTTTCCTGCTTTTTAAAAGCCTCCAGTAGACGAGAATAAGACCCTGTAAGATTTAGATAAAAAATTAGATGAACTTAAAACTCTACTAATTAGTGTGGGCCAGTGTTGCATAATCTGGACAGTATTGAGCGGTTGAATTACTGACCTGCTGGTGTAAGATTTTGCTAAACATGTATTACTGATGATTTGGTCCATTTGAGTTGAATGCTGTTATTACTTATCAGTTTTGATTGCTAAAGTAGCATTAAACAGACACGTAAACAGCTTTGATACCTATTACCTAGTCTGATGTAGCATCTTTACACTCAAGTGCATAGAGATGAAATTGGGGGTGTACCATTTTAGGGATAAGAGTTGGGCCAAATACATTGAGAATGACTTTCTAAATGGAGTTGTTCAAGCGTGCAAATAAACGGATCGGGATGCGACTCAACTGGGGAAATCAGATCTGACAAGATGAGTGATTGATAAATGAGAATCTAGGCTTTGTACTCAGTATTATTTGGCTTCACATGAGACAATTGCATGTCTCTTGGCTTGGGTTTCTTTCATATAGATTTCAAATTTGCTTTCTTGATTACTGATAACATCACTTAAATAGCATTCTTGGTCAAAACTTGGTACCAAGCAGTCAAAACTCTTTGCCCAAATACATGTCCAGTCACTGGTAAATAATATTGCAGAGTTTGATCAAATGAAACAAAATAAAAACCAAAAGGGAGGCCCATACAAGGGGTACAATCAGAGGCATCTAATACAGCTTGATGGCAGGATGAAATCATAAAATTACAGAAATACCTGATTGGCTAACAGGCAGAAACAGTGAAATGCATCTGCTTGCGAAAGCATTTTGTATCCTGCCAGATTATGGTATTAGCACTTGAACTTGGTTCTCTGCCTGGTAGCAATAGAATACAGAGTGCTAAAATTGATCAACATATAAAAACTCTAAATCTGTTTTGTGTACATATTTGTTTGGTCAGTTATTGACATATGCTGTCTGAAATTCATATGGCTTTGGCCCCTTCAATGCAGCTTGTCTTAGAGGGTGTAAGGGCACGACAAAAGCAGGATTCTTTGCTGATGGAGAAGCAGACAATAGAGCGAGAGGTCCAGCAAGCAAATGCATCTCTTAATTTTTATGACATGAAGGCTGCAAGAATTGAGGACCAGGTAACTTTGTCTCGATTTAAAGTAGATTGAGGTCATCTCCTGTAACTGAGAGGTACACAAATAATCAAGTGGGCCTGACAATTTGAAATTCATGTATCCTGTAGTTGTTTATGTCTCTAGCATAATCTCTCTAAATACTAAATATGATCCAAATCCATTTTAATAGCATTATTTTGGGATGAGGATTTGGGCTTGACTAAAATATGTTTGATGTGCAGTTGAAATTCTGTTCAGATCATATTCAGAGACTTGCAGAGGGCAAGTCTCAAAATTCTGTCACTCTGGAAAATTCTCAAAGGAGGTTGTTGGACATTCGACGATCATCTCAACAAGCCAGAGATACAGTGGAGGAACTGCAATCTAAAGTTGACAATAGCCGAGTGACTCGAATGGAGTTACAAGTTGAACTTGAGAAAGAAAGGTTTTTAGTCTTTATACTGGTTTTGCGCTTCCAATGTGTTTTGCAGTTGGTGACTGACCAGTTATGCCTTTTTCTTTAACAGGTTTGCCAAGAAAAGAATAGAAGAGGAGCTGGAGGTTGCTAGAAGGAGGTTTGCATCTCTCCGAGCACAGACTGAGGGCTCATCAGCTATTAAAAAACTTCAAAAGGAACAGGGAGATTACAAGAAAATTGTCAAGTGTAGTATCTGCAAAGATAGGAACAAAGAGGTTAAATATTTCAACTTTTTTTTCAATGTTTATCTGCACTGGAAGCACCATTTTATATGGGGATTCCAAAAAAGGGTTTTCTAAAGATACTTTAAGATACTGAAGGTGCCTTCTTTCCAGAGTAGTTATATGGCATGGAAACGGGGGTGTTTTTTTTTTTTTTGGGGGGGGGGGGGGGGGGGGTGTTGAAGTTGAACCAAGAATTATGGATTTGAGCATTCTTTTGGGGCCTATTT
>JANHAO010011525.1:0-16910 GCA_026873985.1 Saraca asoca | reverse complement strand
GTACTATGAATTTGTTTTTATATATTACAGGGACAATTAGTATCATTAACTAATAGAGAAATAAACAAGATGGAATGGCATGAAAAAAAATTTTTCAAAAAAAATTAGCGGCGGTTGACGTAACCGCCGCTAAATTTAACATTTAAAATTAAAATTTAGTGGCGGTTAACGTAACCACCACTAAATTAAACGTCCCGGCTTTCGGTCCAAACATTGTGACAGTTCAACCAACCACCACTAAAATTAAAATCGAAAATATTGCGGCGGTTAACCTAACCGTTGCAATATTATTATGGAAATTACACTTTCCAGTAATTCTTTTTAACCGCCGCTAATATCAATCCTGCGGTGTATTTAATGGCGGTTACGTTAACCGTCGCTAATTTACTCGACGGCGGCTCTAACTACCGCTATTTATTCTGCCTAACCGTCACTAATGTATACTTTTTTTTCTAGTGATAAAAAGACATGAATTGCCCTTTGGAGTGCAGTTCGAACGGCATTAGAAAAGAGCAAAAACGGACTTTCACTTGGAACAAAGCTGGCTTCTAAAGAAGTCAAAAACCAGAGTGCCACATGCATGGCAGTGGAAAAAACCCTAATTTATGATATATATATATATTGACAAATATTTGTAAATTTATATTTTATAAATTAACATAATAATTGGATTTATATAAGTGAATATGGCATGTTCTCATGTGTCCCATGGTAAATTTAGATAATGAGAACCTCCTTACATATTTATCTTGTATTAGTCTGGGGCAAATTCAATGCTGGTGCTAGTATAGTTTATTACAGACATATTAAAAGTTTCAAGATATGGTTAGAAGAAAAATATGTCTATACTATTGTTTATCAATATAGCACTAACTTTCAAATTAATTACACCTAGATTGAACAATAAGATAATAATGTTCCAATGTGTTTCTTCAATTTGATTAGTGTCACTACAGACCATTATCTATACAATTTCTCATAAATTATCATTTACTCTACAGTTGATGACAAAATTTATTAAATTGATATGATTATTTATTATTATTAAGTGCTTAAATTTTGTGAAGAGAACATATATGTGTGTACGTGTGCGAGTGCAAAAATAACAATATCAATTGTAGTTAACAGATTAAGAGAAATAATACAAACATAAAATAATAATAATATGATTCTCACATAAATCATTGTAATTTTTTTCTTTATAAAGGGAAGGAGTCAAAATATTTAATCAAGCAATCACATTATAATGTAAACACCCATGAAATAAAAAGCTTATTTCATTCCCTTTCTTATCATATATTTTCCATGAAAATTAGCCATGCATTACTGCCAATGATACCTGGTGATGTTATGGCCTTGTTTGACACACTGATAACATAATTAATTTTTAAATAATTGATTATTATTAAATTAAGTGTATGAATTTATTTTATGTTTGAAAAAGACTTATAGTGATAATTGATTTTTTTGAGAAAAAATTATAATTATATAGTTTATTTTCAATTATAATTTTGAGCCAATATTCATTTTCAAATACTTTCAAAAACTTAATTAATACACTAAAATAAAAAGGATAAAATCAATTGTGCTTTTGTTATTTTGAGCCATAATTAATTATTGGATAATTTGAACCAAACAAGCTTAGAGAACAACTATTTGAAAAAAGAGTTTCCTACCTACGTATCGTGCGTATCAATGATTGTTGCAGGTTTTTTTAGAACTTTTTTGTAAAAATAAATTTATTTACAAAAGTTGTATTTTTCATAAAAGTTGTAATGTTATATTAATTTTTCAAAATTGTATATAACAAGTGTGTAAAAAATTACAATTTCATAATTAAGTTTGTGACACAAAATAGTTTATAATTTTATTAAAAATTTGAAACTAACTTTATGAAAAACAAAATTGCTAGAAGTATGAGAAATTTTTCATATTTCTTGCAAGAAATGCATCAAAACATGTTTTGGTGGATACATGCTGAAGCATCTACCTTTGAAAAATTAAAGAAAAACACTTCATAATTCATATAATTATCCAAACCCCGGAATAAACAATACTATAATATGAAATGCCATGTACACATGAAACCATATAAAATATGTCCAAAATTACACAAATCGCTTAAACAAAAACTAGTTACCACAAAATCATCACAAGAGTACATTATTACAAATCAAGACTCCTTTAGAGATCATATTTATAAAATTTGAGCACAATAGTATATATGGTTCATCAAAGGTTTAAATCATCTTAATACGTACGGTTTATAAAATCTGATAATTATTTCTTTTGATGGTATACTTCTCTTGTCCTTCTTACCATACTTCTAAATGTTTATTGACTACCATCTCCAACAGGAAGAGTATAGTGTACAGTAATTCATTATTAATAAATTCATGATCTAGAGCTTATGTAAGATAATATGGGTACCAAACTGAGGCTGAAGAGTTAAAACCGAGCAAGGAGCATGAGCATAAGATGGAGAAAGCTCAAATGAGAAGTTTTGTAGAATCAAAGACAATGCCATTTTTGCTTCCACCAAAGCAAAGTTCTGGCCAATGCAAATCCGAGCACCCCATCCAAATGGCAGAAAGCAGACTTGGCCATTTGTTGCCTTTAAGATTCCTTCTGAGAATCTCTCTGGTTTGAACTCTTTTGCATCATTGCCCCAGAATTCTTCATCACGATGAACCATAATTGTTGGTATCCAAATTCGTGCTTCAGGTGGTATTCTCAGATTTCCAAGTTTTGTCTCCTTTAATACGGCCCTTGTTAGCAAAGGAGCAGGTGGATACAGCCTCAGAACCTCGTACAGGATCATAGTTACCTATCACAGTTATTATAAATCCAAACTATGAAGAGAAGTGCATGAGTCTTATTTATTCCTACCTAAATCATGTCATATTATTCTTAAAAGAGAAAAGAAAGTGACTGAACACATTAGCTTATTACTTTATTTGCATAAAAAATTACGAAAACTTTCCATAAACCTTATAAGAGTGTGTATTGATATGAATTTTTTCAAATACGTCTCGAAATATTACCCAATACTGTAATAAAGGGACACACAGTACTGACCACTTTTAAGCGGTTTAACCCATCATAATCAGGTTTCTGAGTGCCAAACACTTGCAAGACCTCTTCTCTAGCTTTAGCTTGCCAGTTGGGAAACCTGCTTAACAAGACTATAGTCCAATTAAGCAGAACTGAGGTTGTCTCTTGCCCAGCAAAGTAGAATATTTTACATTCATCAATTACATCATTCGTACTCATTCCAATTTTGTTGTTGTCATCATGTTCTTTGATTTGTCTATTATTGGATTCCAAAAGTAAACCTAATAGGTCATCCTCTGGGGCTATGCCTGCCTTCATTGCCTTCTCCCTTTTGTCAATAATGCCCCTCAATAGGAATTGTACTTCATTATCAATCTCCTTCATCCTCATGTTCGTCTTAGTTGGTACAAACCTTCACACCAAAAATATATTTGATGACCAGAATATATCAAGATATATTTTGATTTGTTTTAATCTTCATCCTTTGTTCTGTCAGCTTGGGTTATTAGTTTTCTTAATTTCAGCTCCTAGCTGATGATAAGTGTTATATAGACAATAAGACATGAGAAAGTCTTCTATTAGTCTTTCACTCACGCTTTCTTGTAGAATGTGTAGTATCTGGGGAGAAGTTAGGAGAAATTTTTGGAGGTAACAAAATATAATTTGTTAACTACTCTTATGAAAAGTTTTAATTTTTAGAGGGGTTATATTTGAATTTTTGGTAAAAAAATAATTTTCAAAAGGTTGGGGGTTAATCGAGGACAACGAAAAAAATTATTCAACCGCTTTTACTAACAATTCATTACTATTTGACCTATTACCAAGATCAAATAGAAATTCTAGAGCCTCATCTCTGTAAGTATCATATAGATTCTCACACCTTGATTCTTTTTTCTATTTTCTTACTCGAGAACATTTATTCATTTAAGTATCAAAAAATTCATGACGAACCTCCATCTGTCATCCTCTTAATTTATTTTTTGTATCCTTAACATATTTCCCATGAACCTATCACATAGAAAATGAACCATGCAAATGACACTTTTAAAGTGTTGTTGGGGGAGAAAGAATGAGGGAGAAAAGAAGAAAGGAGGAAAAATGATGAAAATTAATTAGGGCTATTTTTCTAAAATCTTATGAAAGATTTGAAAATAATCCTCCACTTATTTTCTATTTCAGTTATATCATTTCTCTTCTCTGCCAAGCAAATGGGGGTAATTGAGAGGGAAGAAAATGAAAGGAAATAGAAAAATGAATTGAAGAGTTATATTTTTTAAGTGTAATTTTTTTAAAAAAAATAACTTTCTATTTTCTATTCTTAATTACTTTTTATCTTTTTTCTTTTAAATAAACCATTGTTCCCCTCATATAAGAATACTAAAGAAACTCCCTTTATTCAAGACATCATCACTTCAAATGGTAAAGACTAACTTTGATTATGAATAATAGCATAACTAGTTAATTAGATATTTACAAACTTAAGAAGGTTTTCATAACCCAAATTCAAAATTGGGTGCTAATTTTCCAACATTTAATTGCTCCTCCTAAATTCAAATTAGGTGAATATTTTCATATATTAATGAAAGTGTAGGTATGCATAGCATTAAATATAAATTGCTATATATTATCCATATGTAATATGATATCCATTTAAAAGTAACACATCAAAATTTTGTTTTTTTAAAAAAATAATTAGATTCCTTAATTTAAATTGAAATTCTTAACCTTAAAATGAAGTGAAACATTTCATAAAAACTAATACCAAATATAGACTAAAGTTTGTGAATTAATGCGTGTATTAATTAATTTACCTCCAGCCTGGAATATAAATTGAACGCAGAATTTTGTCTGTGAGATGAGCTTGTTCTACTTGGAGTTGAAATATTCTTCTTCCCTCTTGGTAATTGCTTCCAAATGCTGTACGAGAAATCACATCACCTGCTAGGTAATGAAAGAAAGGCCAAACATCTAACTCGCACAATCCCTTCTCAGCTACTAAAGCCTTCCATTTATTTATCATATCCTGACAACACTGATAAAATGCAGGCAACATAAGCTGCAACAAAACAATTAAGACATTGTATTAGAGTATAGTGAATTCAAAGATTTAAAATACCATGGTAGAAAATTACAAAAAAATAAATAAATATAAAAGGATAAAAAACGGTCGTGATTGACCAAAAAAAAAAACCTCAATATCACGAGTACATAACGTGGAGAGCAATTCAAAACATTAAATATATCCAACAAAATCCAAATCCTACAAAGAAGAATATCCTTATTCATATACTGGGAATTCGTTGAAGTGCTAGACTAGTTATCATTATTTTGATGTTTCTTTTTCACATCAATATTATCAATTTTTTTTTTGTACATTAACTGATAAATCCCATTAACAATGATATTAATACATTAAATATATTTTTACACTAAAATAATAACATTCATAGACAAATAGCTTCTCAAAAGTAGTTGAAGCTAACATTTAAATTTCTTTTGACGGAGTACTTATAAGTGATCTTTCACCTATAATGATGGTGTTGATGGCCTGCATGAAGGGAAAAAACATTGATGATCATAGCCAAAGATCATTAAAAGACACTTTAATGCTTAATTCAGTATAATGAAGAGAATAAACAAATAACTTATGATAATATATGTTAGGATTTTGAGTATGAATTATATTGTCAGGAGTAAAATGATCAAGAGTGAATAAGTTTGTATAGATGATAGGTATACGAAATGATGACTTGACATACTATACCATACTATTGATGCGCTTAGTAGTGGTGATAATCAGAGAGAATGCATAATATTAATGTAAGAGTGTGTAAGACTCTCTGTATAAAAGTGACATGTACAAAGGTGATGACTTCCGGAGGCATAATCCAAAGTGATAAGAAGGAAGTGAAGAAGCGGGGTGATTGTCAAACAGGCACGAGATGATCACACGAATGGTAAGGAGGACAATGAAATTTTGGTGTTATCAATATCCATATCCTTTGCACAACCATAAAAAATAAATAAATAAAAAAGTATGTTCCGCTGAATTGGACTAAACCACCTGTTAAAACTATAATAAGTGATGTGTAATTTTGATTTGGTACATGATAATCTCAAAAGTAGTCATATCTAAACCTAAGTTATCATATCCAAATATAGGCAATTCATATTTTAATGTAGTAGACCATATGTCCCACTCAAAATTTGCATGATGAGGGGAATGAAAAGGAGAAATCTTCTTGTTTTGGGGTCATTATAATTTTGGCCAGATATGTCATGTGCTGTACATGAATAATTAAATTCAACTATAATCCCTCGAAATAAACGTCACCAATCATAAATCATCTGGACACATTAAAAAATACCAAAACCTTTTTATTATTAGTAAGAAAATTGAGTTGCTCTAATTTTTCTTAATGAAACGACACGTCTGGATTCATTAATAAGGTGAGATTATTGGCACTCATATACGTATTCACACTTTTTTATGATGATTTTCTAAACTATACTTAAATAATTTCTTTTTTAAAATTAAATTTATCATTACTTCTATTCACACTCTTAACTGATCATATTTTCTTTTTCTTTTTTTTATTTTGAAATCTTATAATTGGAATCAAAACCTTCGCAACAACTTGATAATCAAAATCTAAATATTTTCCATGAATAATTCACAATAATAATAAATGGAGTATATTTTGTTATCAAAGCCATAAACTTAATTTCAAAATTTTAAGCCAAAGTAGGACTTTCATTGTATTTATAAGCATGAACAAATAAATATCCAAAATAATCATGAAAGAAGAAAAGTTCGCATCAATGCAAGATTCATAAATCCGATTCCATCATTTCAGAGAAAAGTTTTCCTATTTGTAATTTTCTTGAGAAAAATCATATATAAGACTCAAAATCTGTAAAGTTTTCATGAAGGTTCTTAAGGTTTTAAACTGTGACCCCTTCAAAGATCTATGTCTATCTTTGTCCTTGGTTTGCATGAATCAAAGAAAAAAAAAATCATCTAGCTACATTGAAAATAGGAGGAAACAAAATAGATTGTCAATGTCACAACAATTGTTAACGAAGATTTAAAATAAAAAAGAGAAATTAAATTTGGAATTGTTAAGTTCTTTGTTGGACTTAGATCTAACTGTAACGAAAATTGAAATAATTACACTTAGAAAAAGAATCATAATAAACTAAAAGTGTAAATAGACAGACGAGTGTGAATAAGCAATAAATTAATGATGATATTTACTTATTAAAAATTAATAATTTAAATAGAGTAATTTAAAAAAATCACTTTCAAATAGAAGTGTGTATAGATAAACAGGAGTGCCTATAAATATTCTCAATGACAATAAATTAAATTTAAATTCATCATACGGTGATTGTTATAGTAGTTATTGAGATGTCTCTTTCAACTAATATTAAAATCATACAATAATATATACCTTCACAGTAATTATGTTCCAAACTTAAAAGTTTCAAGTTTCAACCATCTTAATTAACTGACAATTAGAAATGAAGATATTAACAACAATCAAGTTAAGTAACCCATGGCATTCAAGAATAAAAAAAAAGGGAAAAAAATAAATAAATAGAAGAAAAACAATGAAATAAGAAATATATAACCTTGAGCTTCTCCGCATGAAATGCAGGATTAATAATCTTTCTGTGTTTGGCCCATTTATCACCCTCGTGGGAAGGAAGGCCCGAAATTAGATATTGGGTAAGTGGATTTTTTGAAGGCTTTTGAAAGTCCATAAAGTTGTTCATCACTTCCTTTATATCTTTCGGGTTCAAAATATTCACCAATGGTTCCGGCCCGATCCAAATGAATGCACTCTTTCCTGCAAAATTCTTGGTTAAATAGGTTTTTTTTTTTTAACCATATAATTTTGTTCTATTTTCTGTACTTTATTTTATTTTAGGCGAAAAAGCAACAAATCCCCTTATAGTATAAATTATGTACATATAACCGTCTGACATTTACAAAGGTATATCTATCCTCCTCCTCGTATTTTATGTGCACTTTATCCACTTTCATTATATATATGTCTAATGATATATAAATATTACGTTATCACTACAAATCATTATTTTTAAAAAAAAAATATCACCCAAAATAAAAATAATGATTTTTATTCAATTTTTGAAAGAAAATAAATAATTTTTCAGTCACATGATAGTTATATAAGTGTTTTATTAAGTTTATGAGTGGAAATATATGGATGTGGGAAAGTGCACTCAACTTAAAATATAAAAAGATAGGATACACTTTTCTTTAAAGATTAAGAGAGTACATGCATATCACACAAAATACGGGGTTTAGTATATTTTAGTATTTATTTTATTTTGTCATCATTCTTTTTTAATTTGGATCCTTTTATTTTTCCTTTTGTCATTATTCTGTCATGTACGAAGAGAAATAAATACAAAATATTTATATACAATAAGATCTAGAATCATTTTTTATGTATAATACAACCTATAAAATATTTTATATCTATTTTTCTTCAGATATAATAGGAAAATGAAAAAAAAAAAAAAGAGATATCAAAATCCTTTCTCTTTCCTGTGTTTGGAACAAGCCAGTTTGGCAAAATAAAGACAAGGTCAAGGGCCTCGTTGAATTTGAATCCGTATTTATCACAAGAAAGATTTAATATATTCAAAATATCTAACTTATGTGTATTAAACTAATGAACAAAGAGACATGCTATTTTTTTATCCTACACCAATATATTATCTCTTCTCTTTAATGTTATATTCTTTCTTTAATTGATTTAATACAAATAATTAATTTAAATATATACAGTATAATCAAATATTTCTCTATTATTACCCTTTTTGACCGGAAGGTGTAGGAATTACGTTCAAATTGGATGCGACCCCACTCCCCTACCACGGATGCGTTAAACCCATAACTCTTTCAAAAGAAATTCAACTTTGAGAAAAAAAATTTATTTCACACACTAAATATAGAAAGAAAAAAGTTTTCTAATTTTTTCAAAGGAATGAAATTTTAATATTATTATGTTTATATTTTGACAAATCTAATTTATTTCTTTATGATTGAAATGTAAGAAATATTTCCATAATTAGCTATAATTAGCATACTGTTATTTGCACTGAATATGACCAATATAATATCTATTAATTATAGAAAATAGTTTCAGTATCTCAATGATGGGCTAAGGGTCTTAATATTGTAGGATTTAGGTCTCCAATGTCATTTTTAATTTATACAGAAAAAATTACCATCATTCTAAGAGAAAAAACAAGACATTGGAAGCTCTCAAATAATTCTAAACTAGGTATATGGAGTAGTTTCGTTTTTGATTCCCCACGTCAATGGCCGGAGGTAATTCGTTCTATCTCACTTCCATTACGGTTTGTATTTATGATCATTAGCACTTGAGTATTGCTATCATGTGGTATCAGAGCAAATTTGTACCTCTGTCTTGACGTAATAATTTTCTAAAAATTTTCTTCAAAGATACCCATTAATATCGAAAATTTGGTTTTACCTAGAAACTTAATTTTCTTTGAGTTTTATGTTTAAAAATCATTAGGTTATCAATTTTTAAGTATTATGATATTACAAAATTAGAGTTTGGCTGATGAAAATCATTAAGTTTAAATATTTCTATCATTTCTATAATTAAAAATGATGAATCAGATGTCAAAATTTATTTAGAAAGATCAAGTTAAGAATTGGATTATAACGAGTTCTAACTCGGGTCATAAAGATCCGAATAGAGGTTGATGATAATCTTCACAACGCATCGTTTATTTAGTTAAGTTTAAATGACGTGTCGTTGGAGATATAGATGAATGCTGCCGTTTAAAAAATCAATATGGTATTGTTTTTGTTAAATGTAGAAACAACTTGTCATTTAAAAATCCAGAAATTTATAAAAAAAATTCTATTTTTCTAGAATTTTTATTTTGGGTGTTTTGGAAAATTTTTCATAAATTTTATTTTTATGAATAGTTTCATAATTTGGTATTTTTTATAAAAAAAAATAAAAAATCATAAAATTTTAATTTTTGCTATAATATTCATAAATTTTTATTTTGTTATGAATATTGTAATTTCGTAGGGAAATCAACTTAGGAAAATTATATGCTTTAATTATTTATTTTGCATGTATAATTTTGGATATGTTACACATAATTTGTAATTTTGTTAATATTTGTTAAATTGCCTTTATTTTTACAATTTTATGCATGAACAATTTATGTTAAATTATTTAAATGTCTAGTTATTCATATAATTTTAGTTAATTAGAGTTTAGCCACAGTATATTTAATTATGAGAAATTATTTATTAATTTATCTAGGATCACATATATTTTAAGGACATTTATTGTAATTAATTGTGCTTGATATAATAAATTTTATCCCATATAAATTTTTATTATATTAGTATAATTAATTAAGATAAAATATCAAATTATATTTCTTAATTTATCCACAAGGATTAAGAAAAGAAACATAATTTGATAGTTTTATCATACAGTTAAATAAATCTAATTTAATTAAGACTTTACTCCACACGCAAGTTTTATATTACTAGATTTATTATTTTTGTGCATTATTTACATTGGTAAAAGACGATTCATTTTTCTATTCTCAAAATTTAGTTTGTAAGCATGTATGTTATTTTATGCAACTAAGCAATTTGCAAATTTTTCTAATATGAAATGTGATATTTCTAAACTTAAGGGTGACAACTATAAAGTTTGGAAGGAACTAATTTTTCTTCATTTAAGATAAATGGATATTGATTATGCTATGAGGAAAGATAAACATGTTATTACTATAACTAGCACTCAAGCTGATAGAACTCTTTATAAAAAGTGGGAGTGATCTAATCACCTAAGTGTCATGTTCATAAAGACCCATATCTTTGCTGGTATTTATGGTTCTATCAAATAGCATAACAATGTGAAGGATCTATTAAAGGCAATCGATAAGCAACTTGTTACTTCAAACAAAGTGCTTGCTAGTACTCTAATCATAAAGTTTACATCCTTAAGGCTCAATACAGTGAAAGATGTGTGTGTATACATCATACAGATGAGGGATATTATGACTCAGCTTAAGGCACTTAAAGTTGAAATATCTAAGTGTTTCCTAGTGCACTATATTTTGAACACTCTAACATAGTAGTATAGACCTTTTAAAATATCTTATAACAAACATAGAGACAAATGGTCAATTAATGAACTTATGACCATGTATGTTCAAGAGGAGAATAAACTGATTATAGAACTGGGAGAGAGTGCATTGCTGGTTACTTAAGATAAGAACCAAAATCAAGGAAAGAATCAGAATTAGAATAAGAATCAATCCAATAAAAAAAGGAAAGGTAAAATACCATCCCAAGGAGGCATCAAGAAGGAGTCCAAGTGTTTCTTCTATAGAAAGAAAGGGCACATGAAGAAGGATTGCGCCAAATTTAAGAAATGGCTTGAAAAGAAAGGTAAACCAATCTCATTTGTCAGTTATGAATCTAATATGGTTGATGTTAATCATAATATATGGTGGATTGATTCTGAATCTACAATCCATATTTCGAATATTTTGTAGGGTATGCAAAACCTAAGGAAGCCAGTAGGAAGTGAGCTTAACATCTTATCAGGAAACAAGATCGGCTCACATATGGAATTCATCGAAACATGCAGCTTAGTTCTTGATAGTAGCTATGTTTTAGTTTTAGAGAAGACTTTTTATAATCCAAGTTTTTCTAGAAACTTAGTTTCAGTTTCAAGACTTGTACCATTGGGTTATTCTTTTAATTTTTTAGATATATCTTTCAGTTTATTTTATAAATTTGAATTTATTATAAATGGTATTTTTTCTAATGGTCTTTAATTTCTCCATTAATCTACAACATAATACTATTTTACAAACTTATACTGGCAATAAGCGATGTATTATGAATGAAGATTCCTCTATTTTGTGGCATGGGAGACCAAGGCATATCTCCATTGATAAGATTAAGAGATTAGTGAATGAAGGAGTACTAAGTACTTTAGATTTTACTGATTTTGAAACTTATGTGGACTGTGTAAAGGGAAAGCAGACTAACAAGTGCAAAAAAGGTGCCAAGAGGAGTACTGACATCTTAGAAATCATATATTTATATATATGTTGTCCTAACATAGATGCTTATGGTCCAAAATCACCTTTATAGATGACTACTCTCGATATATGTATCTTTATATACTTCATAATAAGAATGAAGCCTTAGATTCATTTAACGCTTTTAAGGTAGAAGTAAAGAAGCAATATGATAGGAAAATTAAGATCATCAGAATAGATAAAGGTGAATAATACTCTGGTAAATACATTAAAAACGGACAAGCACTTAGTTTGTTTGCTAAGTTTCTTCAAGAGCATGGGATTGTTGCCAATACATTATGCCTAGTTCTCCGGACCAGAATGGCATGGTAGAAAAAAGAAACCAGACATTATTAGACATGATGTTTAGTATGTTAAGCAACTTTAAGTTGTTTAAATCTTTGTGGATTGAAGCTCTTAAAACGACAGTATATATATTGAACAGGGTTCCAATTAAGGCTATCCCAAAGAAACCATTTGAATTATTTAAAGGTTGGAAATCGAGTTTAAGACATATGTGCATTTGGGGATGTCCGTCTGAAGTAAGAATTTATGATCCCAAAGAAATAGGACCCAATGACTATTAGTGGGTATTTCATTGGATATGCCAAAAAAGTCTAAAGATTACATATTCTACTATCCATCGCATAGTACTAGGTTTGTGAAATCGAGGACTGCTAAGTTTCTTGAGAATGACTTAGTTAGTAGGAGTAATCAATTTCAGAACATAATTTCTGAAAGAGAGCAACCTTTCATATCAAGAGAAAGATTGGTTATTATTCGAAATATTCTTTAAGTTCAAATGGGTGTTATACAACTAATCACTGAAAATCCACAATCTATTGTTGAAAATCCTGTAGATCAAGTTGTTCATGAAGTGACTGAAATGGTTGAACAACCAATTGGATAATATAACCCATAAGAAAATGTTGAACCAACATTAAGAAGATCTATAAGAGAAAGAAAATCAGTGATTTCAAAAGACTATATCATGTATCTATAAGAATTGGACAATGATTTTGGAGCTGATAATGATCCTGTAACATTTTTATAGGTAGTGAACTTTAAAGAATTTGATTTATGGTTCGATGCAATGAAGGATGAGATGAATTCTATGGCATCTAATGGAGTCTGTGATCTTGTTGAGTTGCCTAATGGGGCTAAGGCTATTGGATGTAAATGGGTTTTTAAGATAAAGAAAGACTCATTAGGCAACACTGAGAGATATAAAGCAAGACTTGTTGCTAAAGGATTTACTCAAAAGGAAGGAATTGACTACAAGAAGAGTTTTTCTTCTGTATGCAAGAAAGATTCTCTTCGCATTATTTTAGCTTTAGTTGCATATTTTGATTTAGAGTTACAACAAATGAATGTGAGAATGGCTTTCCTTAATGGGGCACTAGAGAAAGAGGTAGGTATACATGAAACAACTTGAAGGATTCTTCTCTAGTCAAGGTGAGCATTTGGTATACAAGCTTAAGAAAACTATTTACAGATTGAAACAAGCTTCCTGTCAATGGTATTTAAAATTCCATGATTTGATCTCTTCCTTTGGTTTTAAAAAGAATATTATAGATCAATGTATATAGCACAACGTTAGTGGGAGCAAGATTTATTTCTTAGTTTTGTATGTGGATGATATTTTACTTGTAACCAATGATAAGAGTTTATTGCATGAGGTAAAACAATTTCTCTCTAAAAACTTTGATATGAAGGATATGGGTGATGCTTCTTATATCATTGGCATAAAGATCTTTAAAGATAGACGTAAAGGTATTTTAGGTTTGTCATAGGAAATCTATATCATTAATATTTTAGAGAGATTTCGGATGAAATATTGTTCACCAAGTGTTGCTCCCATTATTAAAGGGGATAAGTTCAATTTAAACTAATGTCCTAGGAATGATTTCAAAAGAGAGCAAATGAATAACATCCCTTATGCTTCAGTTGTTGGCTTAGTATGTTGGAAAGATATCAAAGAAATCCAAGTATGTACCACTAGAAAACTGCTAAAAAAGTTTTGAGATACCTTCAAGGGATGAAGGACTATATGCTTTTGTATAGACGAACAGATAACCTAAAGGTGTTTGGTTATTCAGATTGGGACTTCGTTGGCTGTGTTAATTCACGTAAATCAACGTTTAGATATATTTTCATGTTTGGCAATGAAGCTATATCATGAAGGATTCCAAAACAAACTTTGACAGCTACTTCCACTATGAAGGCTGAGTTCATTTCTTGTTTTAAAGTTACATCGCATGGTATATAGATAAAGAGTTTCATTTCTAGGCTTAGAGTTGTTAATTTTGTATCTAGACCATTGAAGATATTTTGTGACAATTCAGCTATATTCTTTGTGGCTAAGAATAATAAGAGTAGTAGTTGAAATAAGTATATCGACATTAAGTATTTAGCTGTAAGAGAGCATGTTAAGTAGGGATGGTAATTTTACCTATGTACCCATTACCCGTTTACCGGTGGATATCCGCCCATGATGGGTGGGTATGGATATGAGAAAAGATGTTCGTGGGTAAGTATAGGTATGAAAATCATACCTATAATGGGCATGGGTACAGGTATATGTATGAGAAAATATCCATGCCCGTACCTATTTAAATAAAAACTTTCTTTTTTTTATAAACACTATATGTAATATCTATAAAAAAATGTTGGCTGAGGGATTGAAGTTGAATTTTGGTATTTTTCGTTAAAGTCATAACATAATTTCATATTTTTAGTAAGGACCTATTTGAAGTCGGTAAAAAGTTCATGGAGTCAAACCATAATTTATCCCATTTTCTTTTATGTATACATATATATTTTTTAAAATTCTAGCAGGTATACTTGTGGGCACACCCATATCTGCGAATACAATCTCGTACCTGAATCCGCTACAGTGTTTGTGAGTACAAATAGGGTATAAGTAAGGAATTTTCTGGCGGGTACAAGTATGGATATTGCCATGCCCGCTTGAACTCAACTCGTCGTCATCCCTAATGTTAAGAATAAATCAGTGGTCATTGAGTATATTAATACTAAATTAATGATAGCAGATCTTTTGACAAAAGGTATGCCACCATTTAGGTTTAAGGATCTTATAAAACATAGAGCCTTAATATTTTAATTTGATTTCATTGTATGAGACAATTTTATTTTAATGAAACTCTATTTTAATTGTGATTTTTCTCTTTTTGTTTTATATGCATATGTTTATTTTGTTAGAGAAATATCAATAAACTTTGGACTAGGGATGACAATTTTACCCGCGTACTTATTTACCAATGGATATTCGCCCATGATGGACGAGTATGGGTATGAAAAAAAGTATTCATGAGTGGATATGAAAATCATACACATAACAGGTATGAGTAGAGTATGGGTATGAGAAAATATTCATACCCATACCCGTTTACCCGTTTAAATAAAAAATTATTTTTTATATAAACAAAATGACATCGTTTTGAATAGTGTATGTAATACTTAAAAATAATAAATAAAAATATTAGTTAAGGGACTAAAGTGAAATTTTGATATTTTTCGTTAGGGTCATAACATAATTTTATATTTTTAATAAGGACCTATTTGAAATCGATGAAAAGTTTATGCGATCAAACTGTAATTTAAAATTTTTTTTTTTTTAGTTCTAGCGGGTATACCTGCGGGTATGGGTAAACTCGTGGGTATAAACTCGTACCCGAACCCACTACAGTGTTCACAAGTATAGGTACGATATAGATATAAAATTTTTTTGCGGGTATGGGTATGGATATTGACATATCTATCCGAACCCAACCCGTTGTCATCCCTAGTTTGGACCTAGAATAAATATAGGATTTATTCATTGAGTATTTTGGGCTAATATTAAGATGCAAATGCAATATGATACATAGAAGATAATATCATTATGATTCATATATTTATTTCTTACTTTGGCAAATCATGATATATATATATATATATATATTGACCAAGTGGGAGAATGTAAGAAATATCTTCATAATTAGTAGATCGTTATTTGCACTAAAGATAGCCAATATAATGTCCATTAATTACCGAAAATGGTTTCGGGTATATCAGTGATAGGCTGAGAGTCTTGATATTACAGGGTTTAGGTCCCCAATATCATTTTTAATCTATATAGAAAGAACTATCATCATTCTGAGAGAGAGAACAATGCATTGAAAACTTTCAAACAACTCTAAACATAATGTACAAAGCAGTTTCGTTTTCGATTTCTGACGTCAGTGGTGGGAGATAATTCATTCTATCCTACTTCCATCACAGTTTATGTTTATGATCATTAGCACTTGAGTATTACTATCATGAAATAGATCATAAAATTAATTTTTAATTTTTAGAAAACAATAAATAATAATGAAAATTTTAGTACTAACCAGAAGACTAGATTTCATCTCATGTTTCTAAAAATCATACAATTTGATTCTTGCTGCAATAATGTGACATGCATATGTTTATGTCACATGCTATGCCTATGCTTATGTTATAATAAAAGTAACTTGGTGAGTGACATGGAATATTAGATTTTTGTTACTTATGTTAACATGACGATTTATATAGCATGGTACATAAAATATTATAATATATATATTACCATTTTGAATAAAAGTGAAATGGCTAAAAATTTAAATTATGAAGATAAATGAATTGCTACAATGGAAAGAATAATCCAAAGTTGCAAGAATTTAAATTTTGAGAGTTGA